>JAPMOB010226149.1:0-13086 GCA_029875015.1 Lepomis gibbosus
TGATACTTGTAAGTTGTTCCTCAAATGTAAGTCGCTTTGGATAAAAGCGTCTGCCAAATGAGTAAATGTAAATGTAAAATGAACTAATCTTTTTTTGTGTCATTTCGTTCATTTCATTAAATTTGAACTAGGCTGGTTATTGCGGCGCTGCAGTCCTCTAGTGGCCAATTAAAAAACAGCGCCGTTCTCAAACACGTAAGGCTGCTGGCTTGCTTTATTTGACGTTTATTTGAAGTATAATGCACAAATTCACCTCTTGATTACTCGATATCATCATCATATAAACCCCCCTGGATCCTCAACCAAATTTAAATCATGTAAAAAGACAGAAATATGCTGTCTATATGCAATCCACTACTCCGGCTAAAACCTTCCATTTTCACAATCTTTCCTGAGTACACAACCAGAGCAGCCCTATAAAGGCTTATGTACATAATTACTATCATTATCTCTAAAGTGCTCATTCATACAGTAGCCTAACATCCAGATCCATAAAACATCCAGTAAAATATTAATATCAGATTTGCAGTAAATATATTAAGTAATAAGCTTGATACACTATATGAATAAACACTCTTATTAAAATTCAACCAATTTAATAATAATCTGGATCAAGCCACCAAGTTCTTAAAGAACTCCAGCACAGAGAGAGGAACAAAGAAATATTAACACATTATATAAATGCAGCAGTTTGGCAGGTCTCCACGCAGAATTGGCCAAATCACGTCCAGATTCTGCAGACAGAGAAACAAACATGAGCACATCGCTCTCAAACACTGCAGGTGGCTCACCAGTTCGGAGCTGTGAAACAACAGCATGGCTCTGTTGGTAAATAAAAAGGGAAAGTTACGTTGTGTTCTCTGGTGGACCTAGATCAGCTGTTAGCTGTAACACACCACAGGGCTAATGCTAACGTTGCTACGTGGCTGTGTGTTAATGTTTTAATGACCGGGTCTGTTTGTTTTGGAGAGGAGATGACCTCTGAGGTAATTTGGCTCCCGGGAGAACCCTGTCAGGGCTCTGAAGTGGAGCAGACCCAGAACAACTCTCATCAGCTTTTAGCTGTAAACACTTAGCAGGACTAAAGTTACGGTACGGCTGTGTTAAAACTTAGCATAAAATCACTGCGCTGTAATAACAGTATGCTTTACTAATTGTCACATAATTAAAAAAATAGCTATGTCATTCCAGTGACTGTTACCTGACGGCCGACCTGCCTCTCATTCTCCGGCGCTGGCAGTCACTCAGTCTCAGCCTGCAGAATGAACAAAAGGCTGAGGAGGACCCATGTGAGCGGTGAATGAGCCGTTCATTCCTGCTCCACAGTAGCTATCACGTGAAAAATGAATGACTCTTTTGGCTTAAATAAAATGTGATATAACCTAAAATATGAAATGATGTAAACTATGCCGTATTATACTGAGAGCTGTTCCTAATATTTTGTCAATTTGGTGATTGAGTTTGGACAAAATATTAAGAACAGCTTTCAGAATAATCCGGTGTAGTTTACATCACCACCACAATGAAAATAGATCAACTCCTCCCTCTAATAAATTCAATTTTAAAACTAGAACTGCAAGCAGTTGTAAACGGGGTCCAAGCCCCCCAGCACGAATCGCCCCCCTGGCCCCGCGGAGGGCGCGAGAGTCGTCCCGGGCGCCCCGGCGATGTCCCGCGTAAGGTGCCTGTGTCAGGTGTTTAGGGGCCATTCCAAAGCGAGGCAAAATGTGGCATGTTTGAAAATCCCATTGAAATGAATGGGCTATTTGACCTGCGATTGTAGCGCCACCTTTTGACCGAAGTGCACCAAATTTTTCAGGTGTCATCAGGGCCCCATGGAAAACAATTGACACAAATTTGGTGTCAATCGGACTTCTGGTTATGGAGATATAAAATGAATGTAAGTCAATGGGATTTTTTTTGGCTAGCGCCAACTAGCGGCTAACTGCACCAAATTTTGCACAGCCCTTCTAGGGGGATTAGGTCGTCAAATTTTGTGTTGATCAGCCTTTCCAAGCCAGAGTTATGTTATACTTCGTGTTTTTAGCGTTTTCGCAAATATTTGTTAGCTTGTAATTTGACCGTTTTTTGTCGGATCAAAATTCCCTCTGCAAACTTTCTTCGGCTCGGTCCAGAGATGGTCCGTGCAAAGTTTCGTGGCAATCGGACTTGCGGCTTCAGAGAAGTTCATTAAAATAGGTTTTTGAGTTTTTGCGATTTCGCAAAATGAAACCTTCATCGCACAGAGGTGTGTCCTACACCTTAGGAATCGCCAGCATCCCCCAAACACGTTGACATAAGTTTTATGAATGTGCAATGTAGTGGTTATGAGGTAAAATGAGTTTTGGTTGAAAATCCCATTGAAATGAATGGGGTATTTGAGCTTCGATGTAGTTTCGAACTGCACCAAATTTTTGTGGTGTCGTTAGGGCCCCATGGGTAACAATTGACCCAAATTTGGTGTCAATGGGATTTGTGATTATGGAGATATAAATTGCATGTAAGTCAATGGGGGGAAAAAATTTGCCTTTAATCTGCAATAGCAGCGCCACCTATGGGCACATTAGGGTCCGCTTTGATGCTGAACAATTCGGCACTGGTTTCATGTCAATGAGAGTTGTGGTTCTAGAGGAACACATTTTCTGGATTAAAGAGCGCCACCTAGGGGCGAGTTGCACCAAATTTTTCACAGGCGCTCAGGGGGGCGTCCCAAATGAATGTTCCAAATTTGGTGTAAATCGGCCATTCCAATCCGAAGTTATGCCCTCACTTTGTGTTAGTAGCGTTTTTCGCAAATATTTAGTAGCGTAAAATTGTGACATTTTTAGTCGGATCAAAATTCTGTACACAAACTTTGTAGAGCTTGCTCCAGAGATTATCCGTGCCGAGTTTCGTGCCGATCAGACTTGCGGCTTTGTGGTACTGGGCACCGCGATGCCTTGCATCCGCAGGTTCCCAGCCCACTTCGGGCTTGGACCCCTAATGAATAAATACTTTCATGGTGTGAACTCTTTTCCTATATCTGTCATTAAAATCATTTGTTATCTTTTTAAGTTTGGCAGACTGATCAGGTATGCCAGGCAGAATCATGCTATGCCTGTACTTCTGGTGTTTTTTGATGTTGAGAGAGACCTTCAACCCGACTACCGCCTTTCAAGAAAATCAATGGATGGCTTGATGGATATTCTGCATAGGCACCAGGACCACGGCTGAGGATCGTATTTGGAAGTCCTTATATTTGTGTATTGGATTGCCCATGGACTATTTTACAGAGTCACTGCCTGGGTGTGACGTGTGGTGCACAGAATTGCTCAGAAAATTGTGGACATTGCTGATAAAGCTGATTTGCTATGCACGTCATGATGAACTTGAAGAAGTTGGCCTGAGATTTGGATGCCCTGCTTGGCATACAGCATTTGACAAGGCTCAAGACAAATCGTAACAGCGGGCGAGACTCACTGCACATGTATCAGCACACATTAATGTTCAAGGGCACATTTGGACTACACAATTTAATTCAAAGTGCCTCATACTTGTTGTCACAAGTGTAGAAAGTTAACACCCTAATTGTTCTATTGGTCTGACATTGCACATCAACATGTACTGTACCTACCTTACATATTTTGCTCGACATAGTTTACATACAGTTCTGTATGTACTCTAACCCCAAAAATAGGAAAAAAACATGAGCACAACCCAAAATCCAGACAGGCTCTCTCACGAACTTCAAAAGGTTCCTTTATAGTATCATGAAGAACTGCTTTAGGTTCTTATGTTATTTTAAAGAACGCCAGGAGGGTTATTCAATCAGAAGTAGAGTTACTTGGACAGACAAAGACATGGAGAGATGCCTAAAGAATGAGGAGGAGTGGGTTAGAGATTGACACATGGAGTTGATCCTGGAGCCACTACAAAGTTCCCATCAAATAAACCAACTCATTAAACCAGCCCTGCATACTCTCATCTTTTAATTGAAGTTCCATAATTCATGAAAATCTTTCAATGTGGCATATCCACTGTATGTTTCATGTTTTGGGACTAATCAATACACGTGTGATTAAAGCTAATGGGCTGTATAGAAATTGAGCTTCCAGGGCATTGCAGTCTCTTTATCTTAGTCTTTCTATACATTCTTGCATATGAATTCAGAGAAGGATCAAAGACCTTGATTCGTTTAGAAGACAGGATTACGATGCAGACGTCTTTGGGAATCTTATCTGTGAACTGTCTCCTAATCCCACTGGGAGTGAAAAGAAACACCCATCTCCTTTACACTACTGTTCCCTCTATCCGATGCATGCTCCTTGTTATGCTAAAAGGAGACAGAAATGTTTTGACACAGAAGCAGCCTAACAGGCATAAAAAGATAGTCACAAACTATTTCCAAAGAGCACAAAATTAAAACTGGAAAGCATGTTTTGAATTTCTAAATAGTCACTGTGAAAACAGCACTTCTTAATCCTGTGAAAACTCATCTTTGCCATTTTTCTCAATAAACAAATCTTATAACTGTCCACATCTATCTCCATCTGGGAAGAACTGCTTAACTTTGACCATAATGGATTTCACACATGCTTAGTTCTCTCAGGGTGGGAGAAAATGAGGTGATTTGTCCACTGTGTTTTCCTTGCAAAGACCATTTGCAAAACCAAACTCGAAATGTCAGTATTACTTGTGAGGAAAAACATCAAGACCAATTCTGTCATACAAATAAATGATGTCTGGGTCTGGGGCATTTGTAAAACCTTCATCTTGTCCAGTTTTTTGGAGAAAGCCACCTCACAATGAAGTGTGTGAGAGATTCAGGATTATTATTGTAGAGGGAGGCCTACAGCCAGGATCCAGCACACTGTTTGGCTCTGGGAGGTGGATTCTCTGGATGGACTAAGGAAAGGCGTGGGGTTACACTCATCACCAATGGTGATGTCATCTCGTGTCCTGATTTTTTACTCTTTTTGCACTGTGGAAGACACAATTTTTCTACTTCTCTGTTTTTGTCTTTAACTTAAAGGGGTTATAGGAACAGTACCTGAACATAATAAGCAGTATTTGGCAAGACAAGCATTACGTACTACTTATTGAGAAAGCAGTTAAATTACAGCAACAGTAAAAACATTACTTAAAATGTGAGTTCCAACAACTTCAGACTGGCTGCAACCAGCCTGATCAACAGAAATGAATAGTTATATTGGACAGTTTTGGACATTATGTTCTCTGTGACAGGATGCTAAATGCAAACTCCAGTTTGCAGCATGACAGTTGGATGCACTGTAAAGTGTGTAAACGTTTTACACATGTACTTTAAATGATTATTTGTGTCTTTACTTTAAATTTTATATAGTTTTTTATCAGATCAGCTGCGGACCTAGAGTAATTTCAAAATCATATTCAAAGGATATCAGCAAGCACTTGGCTTTCTGTCCCCCAGTTTATGAGGCCAGAGTTCTGCTTGCTGCTCTTGACTATAATTTCCACTGGAACAAACTAACAATCAAAACAGCTGAAGGCAAGGAGTTGTACGCAAGTGATTTATTTACACGCGCACTAAAGGTTGTCAGTTGTTATAATAAATAACTGATACTGAATAGTTGAAAGGTGTGGAAATTACAGTTTCAGAATCATGTACAGAAGATAAAGCCAAAAGTCTGAAATAAGCTACGGATACATCTCGGAGTTGCTGGCAAGGATTTTGAAGAGGAGAATCACAAGTGGAGTGGGGATGCTTCAGAGGACAGGCCTTCACCTGGATGACCCTAGAGGGCTTGGTTTGGTGCAGACACTTCAGGAGAGGTCTAGCCTTTATTTTGTGTTTTATTTTATTGTCCCTGCAGTAACCACAACTACACCATGCCTGTGCTGATGTAGCATCAAAAAGTAGCCCTGGCTGCCTCTCAGGCGGTTGGGCGGTGATCTCTTAAAAAGTTCAATCAGAATCAGCTTTATTGCCAGGTATGTGTACACATACGAGGTATTTGACTCTGGATAGTACAATGCTCACAATGTGCTTACTTACAGTAATACAGTAACACAATAATACAGTAATAAAATCCAACACAGGCTACAGTATAGAGAACACACATACATGCTATAAACAAAAAACAAATAGATTGAGACAATAGTGCAATGAGCAGAATGCAAATGATGCAGGAGTAAATTGTTACCATTACTCTTATTATTATTATTATCACGTACATGTCGGAGGTGGATGAGATTTACAGGTACACATACAAGCCTACCTGTACACACGTACACAGTGTAATTAAGCATAGTCCAAAGGATCCTGGAATAAATAAAATAAAGTATTAAGTACAGGTGTTATGTACTTGAGGTAGGTGGATTTGGTAAACAGTATATACAATATACCGATAAGAAGCGGTGGAATAGTGTGAGCAGTTGAAAGTCCAATGTTTAAGAGCTCTTCTCTGGTAAATGCAGGCATGTGATTGGCAAAGGGCAAAAAAGCAGAAAAATATACTATACTATAATATTATAACACATGGATGGTAAAGCAGGACCCATGACAATAACTTAATGGTGGATGTGTTGCAGTGGGAATCAAAGACAAGTGTCTAATCCACTGCTCCATCGCCAGATCTCTATAATAATAATTGTTTTGTATTAATTTTTTACCAAGCTTCAACAGCTAAATGTGCAACATGCAACATGAAATAATTGATTCTATAACTTAATAATATAACTAACTTTCAAATTAGTTTAGTAGAAGTTAATAGATTATTTTTAATGTATAAGAGACAGCTGCAAAGGTTGATGCCGGTTTAAGACCTGGTGGCCTAACTGTTAAAGAAACAGTTATATTGTTCAGAAACAGCCAGATCAGTCTCTGTCTTTTGATAAACTGTAGGAAAAAGTTTGACATTTCAACTCTGGCAGTGGGCGAGTGTGTGCATGAGACGAGAATGATTGCGACAGTTTCACAGGATCACAGTTACACAGAAGCCGTTGCCATGGTTACCTCGCGGCACGCTTGTTTGCCTGTCTGTTGAGGAGCACAGAGTGACCCCGCAGATCCAAGCCATGTGAAAAAGGCCTTATATAAACCTGTTGCAACCATTCACAAGAAATAGTAAACAGACATAGCCTATAACAAGCAATAATCAAAACATATCCAATTTTTCCGATCCTTATTGTCAACTCAGTGGTGGGCAAGTTACTCAGAAATAATATAGCTATTACCTAGTTACTTAGCATATAGGTTACTCCTTAAAAAAAGTAATATTAGCTACTCTAGCCTACTTATTACTGGGTGATTAACACCACTCTCTCCCGATGAGTCCAAGCATCACTGGCAGTAGCGACTGGAGTTTCTTTTTGAGTTTCATATTGCTGTGTTGCTTTAGCTGATGCTTCAACTAGCCTAAGTCAATGTAGAATTGTTTGTGGTCATAAGCTTTTTGCTGGTCACACAAAGTTTACAACGGACGACAATGTTCTTTGTATCTTAGGGCCCGTGTCCACCAAAGCGTTAGTCTGTTTTTTCTGACTGCTTTGGTTGCTATGATACATCAAATCCGTGGTTGCAAGTAGTTCTTCCTAACGTTACTTGATGTAAAAATGTCAACACCAGAGTAGCCTACTTGCTCTGGCCCTTGCGCTGTATGAAGAGAAGTTGGTGGAGAGAGTGGACGGACTTGTCGTATGTGGGTTCGGCGAGTACTACCGTTTGGTCCAGGAGCTGAGGTTGGACGAAGCCCGGTTCCAGGATAGTAACCGTTTCTATGGTTTGGTATTTGCCCCGCCCCTCCTCTGAAAAATTTTCAACTCTCGGCGACCTGAAAAAGACGCTCAGTGCCTCGTCATGCTCTTGCCGTATTTACCAGCTTGGAAAAACACAGCGCTCCCATTGGAATGTATTGAAAAAAGGCGCTGGTGTCAGAAAAAAACACTTTGGTGGACACGGGGCCTTAGACTGTGACACAATAATGGCAACAACGTTACTTATAGCTGTCGAAAATACCTCTCCTTCCTATTCTCCTGTCTTCCTTTTGGCTAACAGCTGATAAGGTCCGGTGCCGCTGAGCCGAAGCGCAGTCGCGCATTCATCAGAGATGGTGCGTTCAGTATAGTAGTAGTAGCCTTATGATTGGTAACTGTAATAACATTACTGTTTTGGACATAGTAATCGGTCACACTATTCTTTACTGGGAAAAGTAATATTACAGTACCAGAGGGATGGCCAAAAACAAAGAGTTAATAAACAAAAACACAAAAAGCAATACAGAGTGTAATCCAGAGGCTGCGATCATCCGCGGTGCCATACATGCAATGATGTTGGTCATGTGGAAATGACACTGCATATTAGGGTTTATAGACAGTCCAGCATTTCCCCCAGCAGGTCTAAAACAATAATATGGGTTGAAACATTTTTTAACATTTAATATTTATATAATCACTCAATCCCGCAACCCTGTACAGAGAATAAGCGGTTGATGATGGATGGATGGATGGATGGATGGATGGATGGATGGACGATGGATAATCACTCAATCACGTTACACTGTAATAACACATCAAACTGCAGAGTAAAACACAGAGCTGGAGACCAGGTAAGAATATGATGAAATAAATGTATAATGTAAATGTTCGGCAGCTGTGGCTCAGGAGGTAGAGTGGGTTGGCCGTTAATCGGAAGGTCGGCGGTTCAATCTGTGGCTCCCCCATGCTGCGTGTTGAAGTGTCCTTGGGCAAGACAAGACTAAACCTCGAATTGCCCCTGGCAGCCATGAATGTTAGTTTCTGTTTGAGCACTTAGGCTCAGTGTATGACTGTGAGTGAATGGTGAATGCATTACATAAAAGCACTTTGAGTGGTCAAGAAGACTAGAAAGGCGCTATACAGAGAATTTACATCTTCGTTCCATTTGAAGGGCTGTCACTCTTCTTTCACTCTTGGTCGCTCCCATTCCTCATCTGGCCCTGACTGCTCCACCACATTACATCTCCCTCTAACCTCTTAAACACAGACATAAGACAAAAACGCCTAAAATGACATATACCCAAAATAAAAAGTATATCATGTATATCAGTAAATAAGTCCTTAACCATTTGGTCCATTAATATACAACAGTTATTACACAATTTCTCTAATATATATATATATAGGCTAATATCCATGTTTTGGCCATATTTACTGTTTATATGTACACTAGTATTGGGAGTTTTCTACAAAACACTTTGTCCATAAAACCACATTCCAAATAACATTAAGCTTCTAAAACATTGAAATATTGATAAAAACAGTGAATATTGATCAATATTCCTGTGACCAAAAGCACTCCTATGTTTTATAGGCCCACAACTTGAGAACAGAACATCCTACGTGGGTCTGCTTATCTGGTATAGCTTATCTTTATACACAAAGAAAACAGCTGTTGGACTGAAAACAGCTGGATAAAGTAAGTCAGCGGTTGTAACTGTAAATGTATATTGGTGTGTATTTTGTTATTATTATCCAGGTAATAAATGAATTTTGTGATTTGAGTGATAGCTGATCAGAGCTGTAGCTGAGTTTTCGGACTGCGGTGTATGATGAGATGAGAGATATCTGGAAGGCGATAACTGCAGCCATGTACAGTGATTAGAGTCATTTATGTTGTGATTTAAGTTCATTTAGATGTGTGGTGTTTGATGTATGTTTGGTATGGATAAAAATGGTTGGTTTGACGTTCTTGCTGAATCTCCTGGCTTCATGGAGGTGCATAGGGTGACAAAATGATAGGATTGTCCATCTATTTCTCTTTTGCATTTTGCGTGAAAATCGATCGGCCTGCCTGTTACTGGGCATGTGCATGCTCAAATGGCAAACATACGCAATGTTACCAGGCGGTCTTTGAATCTGCAAACGGAGAAAAAAATATGTATCCTGCTAACGCTATCAGACTTAACTACGGAATTAAAATGCTATTTCTTTTTTGAGGTTAGCTTGTATTAGCATACAAAGCAGGTATCTTATATTAGCAATAAAACACTACCACAATGTGGAACAAGCACCAATAATAATCACTATTTTTCATGTAAGCTATGATCTGCAGTTTTACAGACTAAATAACTAAATATTTAAATCTATCAAGCTAAAGGAATCTCATCACTTGACTGAGTACTTGATGCTAGGGTTGTCGCTATAAACACAAAACTGAGATACCGCGCTATCAGTCCCCGTGGATGATGGCAAGCACCGCAACAACCACAGTATTCATACTTTACCCTTCAGGGCGTGTTAAACTGCAACAGGCTCTACAATGGTCCAAGGACGAATCGCCATAGGCTGTAGGTAACCTGACTTCAAACCTGGAAGTCGTAAGTGCCGTGTTTTGTGTTGTTTTACTGTTTATTTTAGGATAGCGTTAGTGTTATAGCATATAGTGTTATATATAGTGTTAGCATATAGCGCGGCTAACTGAACTGAACGGTAAGCCTCATTTGAAGCTCACTAATTAACAAGCATAGTTGCTGCTGTATGTAAATTGACTTAATAGAAATGCCTGAAGGCAAAGATATAGCTACAAATGAAAAAGACTCGGTCAAACTACAAAAATTGGCAAAGTTGTTGACTAGAAAACAGCAGCTTGTTTGCTTCGACCATAAAGCTGCTGTTAGCGGCTCTCTATGCAGTGAGGTGAGATCCACAGCACCACTTACTATGATATGGAAGCAAATAATGAAAAAAGCGATAATACTGCATACTGTGCTATTGACCCCGTGGGGGAATTTACTTTACCGCGAAAGCCCTTCATGCAGTCGTAAGGGATTACATCATTTTGGAATAGCCACTGGCACTTGAAGGCCATAATAGGTTCTCCTACATGACTGGAAAGGAAGGGATGAGGAAAAGGATTCAGTTGGTTGTAATAAAGGGTTGGGCAATATGACGGTATACACCTTGCAACAGCAGGAATGTGTCCGCCGGTAGAGAATCAATTACATTTAAGTGATCAGATTTTGGCCATATCGCCCACTTCTACAGAAAGATGCCACTAAATCATACACACTAGCCCTTTAACTCCACATTTCGTTTGACTCAACCTGCTGCGTATTTTCATGATACACCGGCAAGAAGGAGTCACTCCTTTTGTTGAACAATGAATCTTACCCCAGCTCTCGTGAAATGCTAAGCAATGGAAGGTGTTTGTAAGAGCTGGTTTTAGGATCATGGATTACGTGGGTTACCAAAAGTGCTGGAGTGGGGCCTATTTTTTAAGGATGGATATGCAGGATTGATAAACGTGTTTTTTTATATATGTAACTGTTTTTTTTCTTCTTTGAAACCCAGTCTCAGAGGCTTTGTGCATCTGTCACATAATGGGGTTTCCTGTCACAAGGCTGTCTGATGCCATTAATTTGCTTATTGCCCAACGTTGTTCGGGGCTACACACCAAACGCAGAGCTTTTTAGATGCTGCCACATCTCTCTATCTCTCAGAGGCACCATCTTTTCAAAGAGCTGTGGCACTGCTGGAGAGCCTTTTAAGAAACCAGTGCAATGTGGGGGGTGGGCGGAGAGTTTCAAGCTGCATGGTCTTTACCAAACAGACAAGAAGGACGAGGCTTGGGTGTGAATAAATACAGCACAGCTCAAGCTGCTTTCTGATGAAACGTACCCCTTAGACCTGTCTTGGGCAAAAAAGGAAAAAAAGGAAGAAAGGCACAGTGGAGAAAGAAAGAGAATGTACAAAAAGTGGAGAGGCCGCTGGTCTCTTCCTTCAGACTCTTCATCACCTCCTTAAGGTATTAGGAGCGCCCCCTGTCAGCCACTTGGAGTTCCTGCAGCCTCTTGAGTACATTCCAGGGATCATGAAAACAAGGGGAAAGGGTGGGGGATGGGGGTGGAAGAAAGAGAAGGTCTTTTATTAAGGAGGAGGCCCAGGAGATACAGTCAACCCCCCACTGGCCTGCTCTTTTCACTGAATATACAAGACGACAGGGACGGCCTCTCCATCTGAAACAACCCCTGGAGGACCATGAAAGAGCGCTCCTCTCTTCTTCACAGATCTATTGGACATGCAGGCCTGGAGGAGCTCCACAGACGGGGAGCAACATACCAAGCTTTGACTGAAACAAGATAGGGAGAAAGAAACAGAGACAGTCAAATAGCTGATAGGCTGCATATTATACTTACAGTATGTATACTATATGTAAAGGATAGAGGAGAAAGGGCCTACAGACTGATGAGGCAAGGTTGAGCAGTGGGGCAAATGTTACTAATGATACTGGCTTGACCTTTGTCTGCACCAGCAAGTCACACACACACACACAATACAGTATATGCACACAAACAGTGCGAACCGGGAGTGAGCGCTCAGCCGGCGTGCTCCCAGCACGATGTAGCCTGTATGGCAGACGCCGCACACCCATCCGGTTAGGGTTAGGGTTAGCAGCGTCTCGCTTCGTTCTGACCAGCTTGTTGGAAGACATTGTTCTTCTTGTTTCCTGGTTGGAAATTTTCTGCTCTTTAGACAAATCTTCTCTTTAGACAGCTCAGTGCTGAAGAAAAATGGGGGCCAAAGGCTGGGTCTCGCCATTGTATATATGCAAGGTGCAGACATAGGAGAGGCGCACGCTTTGGGCGGTCATAGACAAAATTTATCAGTGCTGCGCCGGCGTGCGTAGGGAGTAATCCCAATAACGATGGCCTTAGAACTGGTGGAGATCTTGTGTGTGCTGCAGCTCAGATTGTTTGTATACCAGTGTTTTTGAGGGTGTGGCATGTGGCATAATGCTAGGTGAGCAGTATGCCACGTGTACGTAACATACTGACAGCAGATAAGGATAGGAACTCCCTTTGGGCTTTTGCAAACCTATTACATGCACACTAAAGAAAAGGTAAAAAGCATTATATTACCTCTTCAAAAAATGACTTCAAATAAAGTTAAATATTTTAAAAAGCTGGGGATCTTGAACTGCACACATGCAAAACTCAAATCTAGCAGCAATATATAATGTTAACCTAAGCTAGCTTGCTTGTTCACCTGGGGCCATATTACAGAAAGTTTTCTATCTTAAGTCTTAAGTTAAGATAGGAAGAGTCTAGATAGGATTTTTCTCAGTTTGGTATTACAGAAGCAAATCCTAAC
>JAPMOB010226151.1:3354-29063 GCA_029875015.1 Lepomis gibbosus
TGTCCATACATTGCAGTGTTCTTGGGTCCTTGGGCAAGACATTGAAACCCAATGGCCACAATAGTTGTCCAGAAACTTGTAGGGTATCCTGCTGCCACGAGTGTGAATATGCGGCAAAAACCTTTGGACAAACACAAGCCTCTAAAAATACTTTTTACTGACAAATGATTATTGCTGCTTTCCAGATGTTTTGGGACTGTACTTCAGCTGTGTCTTTACATAGTAGCACAAGATTGCTGAACTAGCCAAGTCACACACATTTTTATGACTTAAAGCTCCAGTAATTAATATTATTATACGAGGTGTGATATGGGTCTGATGATTGCTTGCTGTGTGAAGAGAAACAATTACTTGACTCTACAGCCTACGGACATAAAAAATTAGCAACCAACCCACCTGGGGATGTGGGGCCACTCTGGTGGGGTCCTAGCCTCGACAGGACAATTTTAGCCTCCCTATGACCTCTTTCACCTTCCCCTTTTGGTCATGTCTCACTAGGGTGTGGAGGAGGGTCATCCCTGTCCGGGGTTAGGACCGGCCTTAGGTTCAGTGGGGGCACTGTCGGCACTGGTTCTCCCGTGTTCTCACTCCCTGGCAGCGGGGAGTTTCCCGGCACGGCTCTCTGGTGTTCTCCCTTGTGACGGGGCTTGGCTGTCCCAGTTATATGTGGTCTTGGGTCCTTTGCGCTTCGGGGGGGCATAGGGTGCTTTGCTACTGGGGTTTTTGCCTGCCTGTTGCTGGGGTTGGTGCGGCGCGGTTGTGGCATGCCACTTTCACAAACAACTACATTCTGTTACAGGCTTATGCACACACACACATACACATTTACCCATACATAAGACACACACATTAAACCCACACGCACAAGCAAATACAGACACACACACATACACAAAGACACATAAAGACACAAACAAACAAATAAGGCTGTCCATGGTTGTCACAGGTAGAATTATTCTTTATGCTTTTCATTAAATTATTCATTTAAATTTATTGTTATTATTCCAGCACTCATGGCTGTGTTGTGTGTTGTTTTTTTTTTTTCTAGAAATGCTAGACTGAGCCAAATCCATCATCTGTAACCTTCACCCAAACACTTCTTCAAATCAGAGAATGTGAATGCTGAGTTTTGGATATTTAACTCACCTTAGCTTAAATTATTACCATGCATCACCTCACGCCAATTTTTTTCTTCTCTCTCACTATCACACTTTTCCACCCACGCATTTCCACTGGACAGCCTCTTTGCATTCGTGTCAGCATCTTGGCCGGATTTCGAAACACCTAATTGGATAAAGCCATATCCGAAGTAAAGGTTATTGCAATCTCACCATCAAATACCACTCCTACCTGTCTGCACGGAGTGTGTAATGATGCATACAGGTCAATTATTGATAACAGGCTATGAAGGGACAATGCAGGCATTATTTTAGTTTTTTATTTATTTTCCATATCCTGTGTGCTCTGAAGACCTGAGCCTTTCCCATCATACAAAGGCGATGTTCACTCTGGATAGGTTGCCAGTCTGTCACATGGGCAACGTATAGACAAACATTGGATTTTCACCCAGGAGGCCGGTGTTCGTTTCCCATGTGAAACTAATAGTCAACATTGATTGTTTTTGACTTAAGCTACATAACTAACTTGAGATTAAGGTAAGAATCTTATCTTCTAAGATTCTGATGGATTCATCTATTTTTTTGAAACATTTTATTTTTCAACAAATCCACAAAAAATACTAAATTCAACAATTCCTGTATCCTGTTAACAAGTATTGTTGTATTAGTCCAAAGTCATTGGAAAAACTGAATTTACAAAAAGACTAGCTGTCAAATGAGTGTTACACACGTTTGCCATGTTGATGGCAATAAATACACCGTTAGTTTAGGTTTCTCCAGGGGAAAAGTTGATGATTAAAGACAGATAAAATTACCCCCTCCTTATTCTTTATTAGCTAGAATCATCTCACAAATCACAGTTACAACTGCAGACTTTACTATTTTTCTGTTTCAATTGCCATTTCAGCAGAAATGAATGTTTGATGACGTCATTGTTGAGATGCAATCTGTCATCCCTAGGTCTGATCAGTAGGTAGATCGATCTGTCATGCTTTGTGTAAATAATTGTGTTTAATGAGCTTATTATAAACCTCATAGATGTGATACTGGCCTGCCACACCCTTGCACTTCTGTATATGTGCCAATCATAAGCGAATCAATTGATTTTTTCGCATCCTCCTGCTGTCCTTGAGAGGTGCGGCAATTAGATAGTTAGGTGTGACTGTCCTGAAATGTTTATGACCTTGTTACTGAAGCTTTTTCTACTAATAGGATGACTCAATGGAAATTCATCTATAGGTATTCATTTTGTTTGCAGCATCGGAGTGATCTTTTCTTGTGATTCAACCAACACCCAGTGGATAGCTTTTACAACATTTGTTGGAAACACCCACACCCAGTGTCTGAAACCTTTTATGAAGGATACCCATTTCTTACATTTCTTGCCAATAATTAATTCAGATCTGGCCAGACTCAAGGGCTAAATAAATAAACAGAACTTTATGTGTTCTGCAGCAGAAACAGAAACAGCTGTCAACCCATTGCACCAGTATTTAGTTTTACCATGGAATAATGAGAGCTGTGAAGGCAATTTACATGGGATAAAATCATTTTTGCATATAGATTTAATGGTTTGTTTTAGTCTAATTAAATGCAGTTGGGTGTGTTGTCCCTCATAAGACTTTTAGAAAGGCAAGGCATATTTTTCTGAAATGTTTTCTGCAATGTGCAATATACTGTATAAAGACAATGCAATTATATAAAAACATATTTATATATTTCTTAAAAATGGATTTTTTTACTAAATATGATATTATCCAGGTCTGTCTGGCACTTCAGTATAAACAAAGTTTGCATATGTGTGAGTAACAGGACTTCCTAACAATGGGCTGAGTTGACAATCGTCATCAATGAAGCAGATGGTAACTGTTTAACCCACCAGAGGTGTGACCAATTCTAATCATACAGGGGATGGGGTCAAGAGAAGGATTTATGAATGTCCCTTTGCAAAGCTGTAAAAATCCCAGTGTTAATCATTAACCCGTGAGAAAAACTTTGCTCCCATTTGTAGCATGTCTGGTCACATGACCACCGGCACATGTTTAAAAGGAGGTTTGTGGACGGAGGGAAAGCAGACACTGAGCTGAGCACCTGCTGAGCATATCAACTACAAGAGGCAATAAGGGCAAACTGCTGTCAACTGTCACCATGAAGGCCACACTCGCCACCATCGCTGTCCTCGTCCTGGCTCTCGGCTGCACCTCTGAGGCTGTGCAGGTTGAAGTAAGTGCATCACTTAACATTTCTATAAGACTGATGTCTTCATGATGAGACTACCTGGGACTTCTTAGAAAAAGTAGTGCCTGTGTTTAAAAGTAATGTAGGTTACAGTGCAGAAAAGGCACAACTTTAAACTTGCATTCTCATTTTTGTAGATTACAAATGCTGAAACTGTGCAGTCCACTGCCATGTCACATTATTTGAATTAATGCTACATTTGAAACTTTGGTTAAGTTGCAGCTCTTCAGTACCAACATCTGTCTTTTCTTTCAGGAGAATGGATTGTCTTTCTCACTGGAAGCCGTCAAGAGGCTTCATGAGCTGACAGAGAGCAGCCGTGTGGCAGGACAACAAAACCCACGACTCAGGGCAAGCACCATGTACCTCTGTGCCGACCCTATGCTCCCACAAGAGTTCCTCCCCCTCTGTAAGCAGAGAGGAGGATCTGCATCCCTTGCCAGACTAGGTGAGATCATTTTGCACTGAACAGCCAGTATTCCTGATTCAGTTTTAAGTAAACATGTCAGGTCATGAATAATTAGGATCACAGGATTTGATGGTGTAGCTGATGTTTGCCTTTCTGTTGCCTTTGTTTATTTCAGCTATGGTTCCAGTAGATGTCTGTGAGATTTGCGCATTTGCTGCCTGCACCGGCTGCTAAACAACCCCAGCCACCTAGAAACATCTTGCCCAGCTAAAGACTTGTGATTTTTTCCTCCCACTCAAAACTATTTCAGAGTATTTCTAAGATGATGACTTTATGTTCCTGTATACAGAGGTTCTTGCCCTGGGCCATTGGCCACTATATAAATGTTTAATTAGCTTTTAAACAAACACATTTACACAAAAAAGCCCCTAAAAAAATCTTACAAACTGAGGTATGTTTTTTGCAAACTGTTACTTTGTGGCATATTTACTACTTTATTGTTCTGCTGGTCATTCTTTATTATATATTTTATTTTTGGAATTCACATTTGTTACATTTCTATCTGAAGCTTTATTACATATTTAAAAAAGAAGTTTCTTTTTTTCAATTTTTTTATTTTTTATCAACATTGTTTTGAATAAAAAGCCTTCACAGATGGATACCGTGTACATTGTACTCTTTCCTCCAAATTCAAATACTCTTACTTTTCTTATTACTATATCTTTTACTATGCACAGATTGTTCCCAGGTGTGGAAAAAAAATATACTTAAAGCTGCCTAAATTGATTTGGCCTATAAGGGAACAGAAAACCTTAGAAAGTTCAACAGTACGTGGCACATTTATTCATAGCTGACGCTTTTCTCCAAAGCAACTTACAATTGCTAAGTACTGTATGTCAGAGGTCGCACGCCTCTGGAGCAACTAGGGGTTCAGTGTCTTGCTCAGGGACACATTGGTGGATGTGCCACAGTGGGGGATTGAACCCAGGTCTCTCACACCAAAGGGATGTAGCTTATCCACTGCACCATCACCCCCCCATCACCTGCTTATAACGTTAATATAACTTTTAACTATTCACACATCCTGCTGACTCAGAGCAACATTAGCATTCATTGGGAGTCATGTACGTGGTCAACTGGCGTATGTAAGTCAGCATTTACAGGTCTTTTAGCTCTGATTTTGTCTCCTCCTGAAAAAACGTATCAACTAAATCTTTAGTTAATAGATGCTCAACTTTTTATTCATGAACTAGTCGCTAATTTTATCTTTCTGTGTTTTTTGCCAGGCAGGTATAGTGTAGAGGTGGTTTGTCAAAGCATGTTTGACAGAAAGGGCTGCCTACAGGCTTAGTAAACATGCATACAAGAAATATGAAATATGAAGTGCATGTTGTGCAGTATGTACGTTCAGCAATACCAACAAGGCAAATTCTGGTTGTTTTTTGTTTGTCATTTTTGCTTTATTAAGAAAATAAAATTATTGTATATGACATTTTATTCTTTCTATTGTGTATCCAAAAAGATAAAAAGTTACAGTGTTTTTAAATTTGAGTGTTTTTTTAGTTTGAGTAGTTATCTTGGCATTGTGGAGAAAGATTTGCAGAGGGATAAAATTAAAGTTTATTGATAAAATAATTCAAAAGATGCCAAATCAAATATTAACATTTAGTGGTGGCTTGTCAAAAATGTTGTTGTATAAAAAAAGCTGTTTTCCTCTCAGTTCTGGATTTTGGGGATATTATATATCAACATGCTGCTGTCTCCACTCTGATGCTTATAGATTCCATTTACCACATTGCGCTCAGGTTCATTACATGTGATAATTACAACACTCTCCACATACCATCCTCACTAGGCCTGCAGTTGGTAACACCTGGTGCCATTTATCTACAAAACTCTTGTTTGGAAAATTATCCCATATCCCATCAGTGAGTGATTGATGCTCCAGCATTTAAATCTCCTGCCATTGCTTTCACTGAGCCTCTTTTTCAGTCCATTTTCTGTTTGACTACTATTGTATTTTTCTTTTTATTTATTATTTATTTATTTATTTTTCTACTAAACAGTTAAACATTGTTGCCATAACTACTACTTACTTATTTACTTACTTACTGACTTACTTACTTACTTACTATATGGAACTCTTACAAGCTATTAATACTTATGCATTTTAAAATAAACATTCGTACACATGTATACACCCTACAGACTCATGTTTCATGATTTACTAATTTTTTCTAATATCTATTATTTAATAGGAGTATTTTAGTTTGTGATTTTTTTATTATTAAGTTTATTTAAATAGGGGCAGATACAAAACCATAGATAAACTTTGGCAGTCATCTGATGTGGGTATCATAGTGTTTTTAGCTATACCTAATTCACGACACTTGTCGCTAGTATGGCTTTTTGATTAAAAAGTTTACAGTTTAACAAAAAAAATGAAGTACACAGTCATAGTTCATAATGTTTCCACAATTTCTGAACTACTTAGCCTTACCATAGCATTTTAAAACTCTCTGATGCAGTTGTTTTACTTATGTAAATATATGTCACATAACAGCCTGTTTACTGCATACATGGGAAGTTAGAAATATCTTCATTTGCAAAAACATACAGTATATCTCCATTTTTATTTTTTGTCCTAAATCCTGTTTTTTTAATTCTGCAGTAGGAGTTGGATTGCAAGATATCTCTCTTTTTATTGTGCACTGCAGAGAATATCAATCAAACTGGTGTTGGTTTATTTCACATGAGAATGGTATTTGTATTTTAATCTGCTTTCAGAATGCAAAGGTATATCTCCAAGCATCAGCTAGGTTCAAATTATATTCCACACCCATAAAAACAAAGATATAATTCTGAAACGTGTTTCTGCTTTTTAGGGAATTATTTCACTGTCTTGTGTGCCATACAGTTTACCTTTCCATTAACAATTGAGATTTGGATTTCTGTCCGGTCTATCCTTTACAGTTTTCTTGATTGCTAAGACATGTTTAATAAAACTGGGTTCCACTTGGTCTTTGTCATCATGTTCTTAGCATGTGTTAATAATTGCTTCACACATTTTCACACCCTTTTTCAAAACAGTACTCATAGAAGGAGCCCAAACTCAGGAGCCCAACCATTTACAGCTGATAGAATAATGCATAATTATAAATCTCTAATCCACCTGTGTGAAACTACTTTGGACAACTCTTCAATCAGCAGTTCTATCCATCCGTCCATCCATGCCACTTTTGTGTTTCTATTTGCAAACATGGATCAAAGAGGCCAAAGGCCATATAGGGCCATGGCAGACGGGCCCAAGGAAGAGGAGTTTGCATGTTTTTGGTGGAGAGTTATGACTTGTCCTTTAGCACTGTGGCATCTACTGCCAGACTTTTTCAGGAACAGGTAAGTCACAATGTTACTGTTTTCCACTGTGTATTTCAGATTTACATGTAATTGTCTAGTTTGGATCCTGTAATTTTCCGAATACGGCTTGTTCCTTTTGCCTCCCTCATTCCAATACGTTCAAAAATGTGACTACTGTGATTATTTTTTCCTGGACCTTGATACTCCAACCAGTTACTGTAAGAGTTATATAATACATAAAGATGTACATATTCATACATATTGAAAATCAATGAAAAACAATGCTCGTCAAGTACTTCATAGTTTATCATTAACAGCCATTTTGTCTTGGTGTGTGTGCGTATCAGAATATTGTTCTTTTTCTTTTTCCTTTTTTTTAAATTTTTTTTTACAATACATTGGTTATTTTCAGTTCACACAAAAACCTAAATCAAAAGCTGCTGGCTAAAATGACACATTCTGTCAACACTCATAAAGCAACAAACACCACAACTTGTGGTCACATTAATATTTTCTGTCAATCAATCATTACACAATGGACAACAAAAACAAAATACAGCTATCAATATGATCCAGTTCAACCTTAATTTGTGCTAAATGCCTGTGCCATTTGTTGATATTTTACGTAGTTATAGCACATGCCAAAAAAGGCCAGCAAGCTTATCACAGCATGAATTCTTTTCTTTTCTCTTTTATTAGAGATAATGATTACAGATGAAATACTGTAATGCTAGGAGATTCAAAAAGCATGTAAAATTGACATTATGATTATATGATGATACATCTGCATTACTGTAGACACAGTTTGTTCTGCCAACAGGACATTACAATAAAGCTGAAATCCACAGTGGAAAACAGTAACATTGTGACTTACCTATTGTTCTTCTGAAAAGGTCTGACAATAGATGTCACATTGCTAAAGGACAAGCCATGATTGATGGCATGGTCAATACTATAAATGTTGTCTGAATTTTATTAGAATCAGAATCAGCTTTTATTGCCAGGTATAAGTAAACATACAAGGAATTTGACTCTGGATTGCACATTGCTCACAATGCTCTTACTTATACAATAATAAAATAATAATATCAGCCACAGGCTACAGTATAGAGAACATATATATACACACTATAAACAAAAACAGTACACAGATTGAGATAATAGTGCAATGAGCGGAGTGTAAAGGATGCAGGAGTAAATTATTATCCATCCATCCATCCATTGTCATCCGCTTATCCTGCATACAGGGTCGCGGGGGGCTGGAGCCAATCCCAGCTTACATCAGGCGAAAGGCAGGGTAGACCCTGGACAGGTCGCCATCGCAGGGCCACACATAGACAAACAAGCTTACATTCACACCTAAGGACAATTTTAGAGACACCAATTAACCTAGCCTGCATGTCTTTGGATGGTGGGAGGAAGCCGGAATACCCTGAGAGAATGATCTACATGTCGGCATGCATACATGTACACATGTTCTGTGCAATGGAGCATAGCGCAAAGGATGCTGGAATAAATAAGCATTATGTGTAGGAGTTATGTACTTGAGGTAGGTGGATTTGGTATACAGTATATATGAAAATAGAAATAGAAAGAATGATGAATAAATAATAAGTGGTAACCGTTTTGAAACTTGAACTCTGTTTTCCATTCTTATTGCGACTCCTCCACCACACCCTCTATTGTCTATACCACATCTTTTATAGATAGATAAGGACTGATTGCTGATTGAAGAATTGTGCAAAGGAGCTTCACTCGGGTGCATTAGAGATTTATAATTATGCAAGTGTTTTCTATCTGCTGTAAATAAATGTGTTCCTTTTGTTCAACATAGTTCAACCAATAGAGTTATGGATCTTTCTATGAGATCTGTGTTAACTGTTTTGAAAAAAGGTGTGAAAAATGTGTGAAACATATGAAGAAGTGGATCCCAGTTTCATTAAAAGTCTCTTAGCAATCGAGAAAAACTGTAAGAGTTATATAATACATACAGTTTTCAATGAAAATAAATGAACAACAATACACGTCTTTGTAACATTACAGTTCTAGGTTCATCTATTTTGGTGGTCTGCAAGTAAATGTTTGCATGCAAACCCCATCTTCAGTCTGAAATAGTCCATTTTATCTCTTGTCTCTTTATAGACAGGTTGGCTCAAATAAACAACAGAAAGTCTACCTTAAAGTTACAAAAAAGGAATAAACAAGAAAGGTGAAGCCTCGATTAAAAATCAGCCAGAACAAGTCGATTTTGTGACTTTGCTGAGACTTTTGAAACAATGTCTCTTGAGTTCACACAGTAAGGCTACAACTCATTGCTGCTGGAGGAGCTGCAGACAGTGACTCTCTATGAAGTCACAGATTTGACCCACATCTGTTTAGGAATGAACTGCTCCTCCTCACTGGCAAGTTGACGTAAGCGTCTAACTTCTTATTTCACTCAAATTGTGTATTTTGAGTTGATGTGATACAGTAAAGCATTTCAAGTTTATGAGAAAATAAACTTTTGCATTAAGGTGCGTTTTACTGACTGTGGAACCAAACAAAAAAGTTGACATTTGCATCTGGAAAACGTCATCATTTGCAAATATCACAGCTGTTCAAACAAGTTACCTATATGGATCAGCTCTGTAGCCGCTTTCTTATCAGACAGCTCTGTGACGGATATCTGTGGGAGGGAAACAAGGGATGAGATTTATTAGGGGGCAGTGAGGCATCAAATGAAACCCAAAGTAAATAATAAAATATCGTGCTGACGGAGGAAACAACAGAGATAGAGGTTATAAACAAATTTAGTGGTTATAAACTAAAAAAGAGGATCCAATGCGCTTACAGCATACCAGCCAGTCCCCCTACCTTTACTCCTCTCACTCTGCCAGTTTTCTTTGCTAATAAATCAATCACTAATCTGTTCAGACACCTTATAAGAGGCCGAGCAGATATACAGTTACTGCAGAAGAAACTCTCCTCTAAACTGAGAAGCATCTTGCATCATCTGAAAATGAGAATCATCAGTGTTGCCCTGGTTTTGATGCTCTGTGTGTGCATGGGAGCTGCAGGTGTGCAAGTTAGGGTGAGTATCACTTGTTTCTTTTTTCTGGAAATACTGTTTTTTTCAATCAGGCTATTTGGTTTTAATTCTTTTTTTCAATTTTCTAAATGCATCTTAGTAGTAGTTGACACCAAGGAGCCTCAACTAAAGTGGCATCCAGATCATTTCAGCCCTTGAACCTATTAATCATTTCCATTACAAGCATGCATTCATTCTCAATTCATTCCACCTGCACTTGGAAGATTTTAATTGTGCCAGATTTGTGTCATCCCTTGAAGTTCTTCTTGTTCCTTCCCCTCCAGGTTGGAGACAGGAGCTTCCCCTTGGAGACGGTGAAGCAGCTGAAGGAGCTGATGGATGTAGACCAGAGCGTTAGCCCTCGCCTCGCTGAGACAAGTGTAGTAGCCGTTTGCGCCAACCCTCTCCTGCCACAGATCTTTCATCCTGTGTGTCAAGGGAAGGGAGCAGGCATCGTTTTCTCAAAACTAGGTAAGACAGAGCAAAGGAGGAACAAACAAATAACAAATGCAGAAATAATAGACGTGAAATATAGCATCATATTAGAGTGGGTTCCTCTCAAGTCTCCTTCTAATTTGTTTTCTCATCTATATATGAAGGAATGACCCTTATGTGGAAATATTATTCATCTCTAAACAACACAGTGCAGAGGGTATCAAAATAAAAGTGTAGAGCTGGCATTATTTAATCTTCTTGTTATTGTCAACAAGGGGTTTGATGAGATCTTGTGCCACAAGATCTCACGATATTAAAACGTGACAATATTTCTTGTCAAAGTGAAAAGCTGTCTCACGATATCAGCATGACAGAGTTTGAGGGTGAAATTAGCATTGAAGATTTGTGTGGCAGCATTTTGGACAACTGTTGGAAACAATAAACTCAACATTCCAAAATGCACCTTCTTTGTTTTGACTGTCACTACTTTTCCAGTAATATATTTCATCATTGAAGATTTTTTCAAAATATTGTTTAAACATCGTCTCGTTCTTGTGAACCCAGTATCATGTCTCGTCTTGTGAGCTAAGTGTATCGTCAAACACTTATTGTCAACATTACAAGACCAACCCCATTAAAAGACCAATCCCAAAAGAAACTCAATGTTTTCCAAATGTAGCACTAAGCTCAATGTTATTGGTTCCTGATAAAGACATACACCTTTTACAAACAGTTCAAAAATGTATTTAAAATTTTTAAAAAGTATCCATGTTCATTAAATGAAGGAATATATCACCTAGCTCATTTGGCTTTGGCTACACTGACAATGTTGTTGGTTTTGGACTTTTAATGGGATTTGTTGATAATAATAAAAAAGAATATCACCAAACATTTTCTTTAAGTAAGAGGCTGCATCAAGTGCAGCAGCTGCTTAGCTTAGCTTAGCACTTAGGCTATAAATAGTCACTGTCTAAAAGTAATAAAATTAGCCTACTAGCACCTCTAAGCTTGTTAATCAATTATTCAATTTGTACAAGGATCCATTCAAACATGAGAGCCGGATCAATCTTCTTGATAACCAACCCATTCAACACCTACTTGTTCATTGAACATCAATGCCAATATTTGGCAATTCATACAGGAAACAACACACAGGCTCACAGAGATGCTGTTTAATCCACAATTTCATTACTCAGGCACACGCTCTCTCTAAGACTTTAGATTGAAGACACTGACAACAGACGCAGGCTCACAAGAATTCACTGTTTACACATTGTATTATGCACATTCTGCAACTTCCGCACCATAAAGTGGCTCTGGAATGATAATGCCTGACAAGAAGCCTGTTGTGAAAAGCTGTGCAAATAGTCTTTGGGAACCATTAAAGCTCATTAGGCACAGACAGTACCCTTGTTGCTTTACTGAGACGGATACGGATCCCATTATCAATATTAGTAGTATTTCAGAAAACTGAAAAGCTGGCCCTTTGGGTGGTGCAAAAACATCTTTTAGGTCAGATGAATATTTATGTTTCTCTTTTTTCCCTTGTACTTTCCAGGGTATATTATGGCATCCCTGGATCCTTGTGAAATATGTGCCAACCCCTCCTGCTATGGGTGTCTGAACTAAGGCTGCCATCTGCCAGACACACAAACACATCCACTGAAAGCCTCTGGGGGCATCATCCTCCATAGTTCTTCTACATTTCTATGTAAAAGGCATCCATGGACATCGACAAAAAACATCCTGTCACCCAGCAACAACACCAAACGGGTTTCAAGTCTCAGTGGTCAAAGCACTGTATTTTTATAGATACATAAAAACACTGAGTCATCCACCATTTTTGTTTGTGTTTAACTTTTGCTAGATGCTGTTCATACATACATAGTCCCTTGTCAGTAAAGACAGATGTTCTGCAGTGTTTGAATATTCCCTTGTTGTCCTCAACTTTTAATTTATTGAGTCTGATTGAGTCAGTTTCTTGGTAATAAAAATATGTATTCTTTGCATCCTTGAAAGCAGTTTTTACCTTTTGTTTCAAGAATATGTAATGCACAAACTCTGTATCTTACCATAACACACAATCACACACACACACACAGACGCACGCACGCACTGTATAGTGTTTCCATCACTTTCCATCACGAGGACATTACATTGACATACACTGGTTTCCTGGAGACTGACCTTTCACTGTAACCATTACATCTGCCTCTAGAAGGCAAGTCCCCACAACGTGACTGTGTGAACAGATTTATGTCCATGGAACACATGGCTACACACATGGATACACACAAAGAGAGTTTGCTTTTTAAAAGCTCAATGAAAAAAAATGAAAGGATATAAAGCTGAGTCAACAACAATAATGGTGAGTAAAGCAACACTAAAGTAAATGAGAGTGTAAACTGTTACTAGTTAAATCAAAGGTGGTCTGTTTAGAAGATGAATCACTCCATTTCAAATGATTCACGTACCAGGCTGTAAAGCTGATTACCTATTTGTGTGCACACTCTCCTACTATGGAGAGAAATTCCATTAAAATTTCATCTTGCAGGATATAGCTTTCTAGAGCAGCTAATTTGTGGCAGCAGCAATCAGGGATGTGCATTGCCGACATCAGGCATCAATGTGCATGACATCAGTGACTTGTTTCCCTACCCATGTGCTACACAGCTATCCGATTTTACACATGATCATTAGTCAGTGAGTGAACTGCAATTTACTATGTAAAGCTGCTCTACTCTCAGCATTGTGTTTCAATTGCATTCGCTGATCGATAAACCCTGCAATAATGTGTTTAATGGATAAGTTATTGGACTGGTCTAATGAAGGTGATCAACCTCAACAAACACCGTGTGTCCATCCTTTGATGGCTGATGTGCGTTTCCCTTTCTAATGTGTATTCAAGTTAGAGATAAAGCGATCCCATGAAAATCATGTATCTCCAAATGTGGTGATTTTGAATTTGAATGTTTCTCATAAACTGGAGGACTGAGTATTCATTCTTGCATTAAGAAAACTTTACTACTTTTTAAGCCAAATAAAAATTTAAATCCCCCTTGGATTAGCTGGAAAATGCATGGTCACAAAGCTTTAAGTAAATTTGTCTAATATTACCAGGTTTTGATTGCACGATTTTTACTTGTAATAGAGTATTTTCACAGTGTAGTGAAGCCACTTTTACTTAAGTAAAGACTCTGAAAACTTCTTTGACCACTACACTTTTCCTCTATCAACCTAATGTTTCTCTCTAGTGAATTAATTAATTTCACAGCCAAGCAAAAGCAAACAGAATCAGAGGGAAATGATCAGACAATGTAGAAATGAAAATAGACAGATACATTTGAATACAGTAGCTTAACCAAACGACAAAATAGATTAAACACAATAAAAATCAAAGTGGTGAAACAATTGTAGGCTACTAAAAAAATTAAACGAAGACGGATGTAGCAGGGAGTGAGAACTCTCGTCTCTGCTTCCCCTTGACAACGTATGAGGACCTCTGGCGGTTGTATAGTGACCTAACAACAATGTGTCAATTTTAAAATAACACTTTTGACTATTCCAACGAACTTTATACACATTTACAGATCTCACAAACAGACATGTTTCAGCTCTGTATATAGAAATAATATCTACTCGACCTTATGGTGAGACAAGCCCATGAAATCTTTCCCATTGGCTGTTTCTCTTAAAATTGATTTCCCAACGGGCGTGTGGCTCGTTGGTCTAGGGGTATGATTCTCGCTTAGGGTGCGAGAGGTCCCGGGTTCAAATCCCGGACGAGCCCTCACTTTAATGTCTTCCAGAGGGGAAAAGTATGCACATTTTTTAGCAGCAACTCTCAGTCCATGAAGATGTAGTGCCAAAACATATACAAAAAACATAAAACACGGTGTACTTGTACTTTTTGAAGTAGTTTTTGAAATCTGTAAGTTTACTTTTACTTAAGTATGTTTTGTTTAAAGTATTAGGCCTACCTCTACATTTTCAATCTGCCAAAACGCAGCTGCATAATAGCGTCAAAATCGGTTAATTAATGCCAATCAGAATTAGGCTATATTTACAATTAGCCTACAGATTTTAACCATCACACCTATGTGAACTACGTGGCTGCGGGCTGAGAGCATTTTTTAGTTGAGTAAACCTATGTAGTAGCCTATGTAGATTTATCCTTATGGATTTAGGCCTACCATGTTTTTAAGGAGTCTGTCCACTCTAGCTCCATATGCTCCAAATAGTCAAAAAGACATCGGTGCATGACAATGTTGGTTGGCAATAGTAACCTGTTGGTAACTAGTTATTTATTGTTGCCTACTTTTACTTTTACTTGAGTAGATTTTTATAACAGTAACTTTACTTGTACTTTATTAAAAGTCCATCAAAGTAATCATACTTTTACTTATGTAGAATATTTTTGTAATCTTTCCAGCTCTGAAAAATAGTCAACGGATCAATCAATAATGAAAGTAATTGTTAGGTGCAGCCTTGCTCTAAATGCCAATGTGGAAAGGAAATAAGTTACTCATAAGGCTACTCATGTAGGCTACTTAGCTACAGTTTAGAGGTAGGATACTTGTAGGATAGCCTATTAATCTATTGTCATACATATCAGAAGGAAATACTATACTTTTTTATATATGTTTGACAGTTATACTTTGCAGATTAAGATTTTTTAAATAAAAAAACATTTGCTCAGCCTTTATAATGTGATGTATTATCATGGTTTCTATTAACCAGCACTATATAAAGTAGTCTAAAGTAGTACTACAACAAATCTCCCATAAACCCTTGATAATAATGATATGATTTAATGATATTTTTACATATATAATAATATAACACTATGAGAGGGGTCATTCTTTCAAAATGAGTATCTTTACTTTGAAAGCCTACATTTGTCTAGTGATGCTTCAGTCCTTCTCAGTATGCTCATTCCTCTCAATACACACCAGAGGGCGCAATTTACTAAACTATATTAAATTCATTCTGCAGTCTTTAGAGCATAGTGTTAGCACATCATATACCCTCTGCATAAATCTATTAGTTTCATACAATGATTTCAGTTATGTCTTCTCTTTTTCTTAGCTTTTCAGTTAAAAAAAAGGAAACAAGTGCATCTGAATACAATTAGGGTTAGAAACAGCACATTGGTTGACAGTGGCACAGCGTCACCTCAGCAACAACATAAACAACACTCTTACACGTATTACATGTATATTACTGTAATTATCTGTGTCCATGTCATGTTGTGTCATGCCCTGACCATGATCTGGCTCTTGTTTTTAAAAAAAGACAACTTGAGAGTTCAATGTCAAGGTTCTTTATTTGTCATAAAACATGCAGTGAAATGAAGGGGATGCTCATACAGTCCTAGAATATCAAAGTGATCAGTAGATTAACAAAATAAGATTTTACAAAACAGTGAAAAATGTAATAAAGTTTAATTAGTACAAGATGAAACTAGCCTATATAGGCATACACTACAGTTACCAGAATCTGCTAGTGTCTGGTACCTGGTGTAAGGGTTGGACTTTGAGCAAAACATGGGTCATAAACACAGCACCTTCTGTTAGCTGAGCGGACAAAAATCTAAATCAAAGTACTCAGCAACTAAATGTTTCCCAATTGATATAACAAGTGTATGGCTTTTTGTGAGTAGGCCCTGTAACATGTTGTGAGAATTCAAATGAATAATGACAGATCACAAATCCGTGTGTATCTGGATTATTGGGGTTATCAGTGTGGATGTTGAAGTCCCCTGAGATGACAGCAGTCAAATTCAATTAAAAATTTTCAGTTCTATCTTACTAAATTCCTTTAATAATCCATGTTTAGGTTTATAAAGATAATGTGAAGGAAATACAGTTTTACAAACAAGAGAAATATTTAAAGGATGAGAAATTTGTAAAGAAATATTACCAATATTACCATTACCAAATATCATAGCTTAGATGATGAGCATAGAGGGTAGCAACACACCGCCCTTTCCCGTGGCCCTTCCCCTTGCATTTGGGTAATGGAAGTGTGTTTGTTATCAGTCTCATCCAGCCAGCTCTCAGTGAAATAAAAAAGTTCTGATAAATATGCATCTGACATTTAGCAGTGTCAGCTTTAAGTAGCAGCGGAAGCTGAATATCAGGTTTAACATGAAAAAGATTATCCAGTTGAGCAACATGATGGCTGACTGATGAAGGTAATATTTTACTTAAGTCATGTGTATTTTTAATCATTACAAGCATGCTTAAAATGTCAATTCATGACTTTCCATGATCCTATCTGATTTCCGTGTAGGTCATCATGTTTAAAGAGATCAGTTTTGTTGTGGAGGTTGTGGTGAAGTTGTCTGTGTGGGGGGTGTTTCTGGACTGGGAGTTGTTGCAAAGGACATAGAGTGACATGCATAGTAGAAGTGTTATTTGCACAGTATAATAAAAATACCAAACCAAAAACACTGTCAGTAGCATTGTGTTTTGCTTTGCATGACGTAAAAGACCCAATCAGGAAGCCAAACATAAGTGTCTGCATCATGGTTTTTAAAGTCCTCTGTTTTCGCTTGTCCGCAACAATACGCTACCCTGGAATTTTAAAACGAAAAAATTAGGTTGGCAGCATCGGCAACCGTCTCCTTTTTAGATCTTCGGCTTCACCATTTTAGTCTGGACAGAAGGTGCAAATGTAGCAAAAGGTCTCTGTTTTAAAACGAAAATGTAGTAGTGTGGATATAGCCTTAGTCGGCAAAACTTTACATTGCCAAAACGGGGAGAGGTCAGTGGGCCTTAAATTATACTCTGTTTGCTAGTGTTCAAAATCCTCTTTAAGCTTCTTCTATTACTGCATTGTTGGTCGTTGGTGCCCACTTGGGATAGATGGTATAATCAACAACGATTTTGGCGGACGAGGTGCACACTGAATGGGGAGTGAGGTGGAGGTCCCAGGTGACGCTCAACTACCCGGCAAGAACAAGCCCCAGTAGTGTCGCGTTTCGATGGGTCACTGTTGAGGCATGGTCGGAGAGTAGGCTGGTTGCGGTGCAGTTGCATGGCAGAATGGGGTTGTTTGCACAGAGGGGGGAATTCCTGACCATGCAGTATATTGATTGTGGGTTGTAGAGCTTGAAACTTGTTCTCCAAATGAAGCGCCTCTGGCATAGAGCAGCAAGGGGAGCGCTTGCCTCGCAGCTCGACCCTTCATCGAAGTCCATGGCTCTGGGATAGACCAAGCTCTGGATTTGGGCTTTGCTCAGAGACTCAGCCACGCATCTTCTCTCACAGCTGGTGGGGCATTTGATTGGGACGACTCACCCACAGCGAGAATAAATGGGCAGGGGGTGTTGGAGTCTTGTGGGACTAATGTTAAGGCTGAGGACATGGAACATAAAATGTGCTTAGCCTGGGCAGTAGCGATTGTGAAGAGGTCCTTGAAGAGTTCTTCCTCAGATCCTCTCGCGAGGGACAGACGTCCTCAGTTATCTGTGAGTAGACAGGCAGTCAATTCTCACACACATACCCAACGTCAAACAGCCAGCCAGCTTGGCCACCAGGGTAAAGACGAGCCAAGCCAGCAGCAGCAGGCAAGGCGTGTGTTTGTGATTAGCCTCTCAAGTGAATGACCGTCTATGTCAGGGAGTTTCAGTGGCATCTAATGTTAACACTTTGTACCTTGGGAGAACATTCTACACAAAAAGCCTTGAAGGCTTTGTTTCAAATCAACATACTTAATGTTGTAAGATGATATGGGGAAGCCAGTGAAAACATCTGTGTTTTGACTTTAAATTCTTTCGGGTCTACACAGCCCTGAACCGCCACCTCCTTCAGCCCACTCATCGCCTTTGACAGACTTATATCTATTGATAGAGGCACGAGTTGTGTTTTTTTCTGTAGGTGTGCCTTTAGCAGGCTTTAGTCATAAACTGGAATCAGTTATTTGTACCAAACCAAGCATTACAAAAGTTAAAGGCAGTCTAAATCCACATCATATCCACAGATCCTACAGATAGGCACTTGTTTGTTTAAAGAAGAAAAAACATACTAGCAGAGCCGTCCTTAGCATATCAAATCACACCTACCTTTCCCAAGTATACCTGTCATACTTTTCAACGTTGCAATCAGGCAATGGTAAAATATGTAAAGCGGGAGGGTTGACACGTTATGCGTTATGTAGGAGAGTAGGAGATATGCAGTGAAATAATCTGGAGGAGTATTTCCAGTTACCAGAACATCATGAAGATAAACATGTCCAGTCAGAAAATTATCACCCTAGTACATCCATGCTTTCCAAAGAGTTCCATAGAAAATTGTTAATTTACACCTCTTTCTATTTTATTCTAAACATGGACATAAGGCTACAGAGGGCTATTTTAGGGGAGCTGAAGCCACCCTAACATGGTCCTAAGACCCCCCAAATAATAACAAAACTAATTATTTAATCTAGATTTTTTTATTATTATTATTATTATTATTATTATTATTATTATTATTATTATTATTATTATTATTATTATTATTATTATTATTATTACAGTGCAGACATGAACTCAACAAAGAGATAATAATTTCGCAGTAAATAAAATTACCCAACTCATGACCCTTCACCTGATGACCTCATCCGTGCAGAGCCCTCCCGTTCAGACACCGTTAGAGATAAAAACAAAAAAACAAAAACAAAACACCATTAGTGATTCAGCAGTACTGCCTACAGGACACGTTTGATTCCACCGGTAAGAGGGGTTTGCTGCAATGTGCTTGTTGTGGATTGTTGCAAAGAGAACATGCACAATTGTTGTGTATATTGCTGTGTGTCACCTGCCTGCAGAAGTAATATCAGCTGCCGGCTAACACGATGACAGCTAATGTTACTTCTACACTATAAACAAAGGTGCTCTGTTGACTTTGTTCTGTTTGGGGGAGAAAATTCACGCTCACCTTCTCAGATTATTTCCCACACTTTTTTAAAAATCTGGTATTTTATTTAATCTACCTGCAGCTCTTGGTGTGCAGTGGCTGCAGTATTACAGCAGGTCAGTCACTGTGAGTTAGTCCCAAACACTCAACAATCTTTTTATGGTCGCATAACTGTTTAATCAGCTAATATATATCCTATAGTTGTCCTATAGCAGCATCCATAGCAACCCCTCAACAGCAACTGTTGCCTGTAAGTTATGTCATCCCACAGTGTTTTAAAGCTAGAGTTGGGTATTCCCTGTTTCTTTTTGCATCACAGTATTTGCTGATGTATCGATACAGAAGCATCTGCATATGCACGTAAACAAGGAATAGATAACAATATAGTTCTATGTCAATAGTATAAGAACAGTCATATTTAAATCCTTGTTCCATGTGGCCTTTTTACACTTTGAGCACCTGCCCTTCCAAAGGTCTCTGCATGGCCCTGCTGGGTCGGGCACTAGGATCCTGAGGGAGTTTGCCTTTCATTGCTGCTCTACAGAGCTGCTGAGCTAAGTTACTACACAGGGAGAGAGAGAGAGAGAGAGAGAGAGACACACACACACACACAGCAACACACAAACATGGTGAAGGAAGATTGGTTCAGTGTAGTGAGTGATACAGAGTGAAACTGTAAGTTGTAAATGACTGCTACTTAATGAACTTTAGCTATGTTTTTATATTTTAGTTGGCTATGGAAAAGACTAGTGTTGATAATGTGAACGCCATTTATATACTTATCTCTAGCTGACTATTTCAAAACAATGGAAGTCCCCATAGAACAGAGCGAAAACTAAATGTCAGTGAAAACAAAATGTTATTGTGCCCCTGCTGTTGTACCGGTATATCCTTCCATTCATTGAACAGATGGATACTGAAGATATTTTAGGAGAGAGAGAAGCAGGAGATTGGCAGGGCAGCTGATTCTGAGGTCAGTAGTTTAAGTTACAGGTCTAAGGAAATGTAGGCTGTTTTGTTTTCTTCTAACAACAGACATTTGTTGGCAGGTCTATGCACCAAGGCAGAGCCTAAACTAAATTATTTCATGATATTTATTGTATTTGCTATATTCTGACCAACTTAACTTTCTGCATTTATTGGCTATAAGAAATTAAATAAATATGTAGATCATGCCTAAATGGCTAGGCTATACATGAGGATATAACCCACAGAGATACACATAGGAAAATATAATAAAATAAAAGCAATCTGCATACATGCATGCATCCATATAGTAATTGTTACTCCAAATCTTTTAGTCCTTCCATCATCAGGTTATTAAATTCAGACAGTAACCACTTTAAATAGGATCCTCATCAACAGCTTACATATGTATGCTTGTATGCAAGCCAAACTACAGAGCAAAATCACACTCTGATTGAACCAATCCAAAGTGCTGCAACAGTAATTTGTGTAATTATAGCATTCTTTGGACCTGCAGCTTATCTAATAGGGAGATGAATTAGACATGGCAGCTGGGTAGCATTTAAGTCACAGCCTACAGAAGAACTCAGTCCGACTCAGTCCGGCCTAAGTGAATTCTCCCCATGCAGTGTTACATGTGTCTAAAAGCTAACATTAAATTGGCGTTGTAACCATTGTCTGTGGGTGGGACAAGACCCGCCCACTTTTTATGACCAATGTTATTGAACCCACTAACTTTTACTGTCTGTAATTCAGCGCATCTGTTTTTCACTTTTCAGAACATCGTCAATCAAATCCATTCCACTTGAGGAATGCACTAATAAATTAAACTCATTCTACCACCGTCACTTTTTCGCTGCTGTTTCCATTCCACTTGGCTCATTTAGAATCCACACAAGTTAATCTCCATTCCTTGTTTTACGGCTCGCGCCTGCTGCACTGCAGCTACACAGCGGGGTAAAGAAAGCATTTTAGCATACTTGCTGCTCATGTGTATCTTTTTGCTCACATACTGTCGCTACAAAATGCTTTTTAAGTAAATGTTGTTTGGCAGTTTGGTGTGTTCAGCTATCTGACTCTGCAGTGTAGTGGACTAGAAAAAAGACTCGCCCTATGCTGCCTCCGATTAGCTGTTGGGTTGAGGTATTAGAAGTGACGATTGGTTAGGCACAGCCAGTTGTAGAGCTCATGCTAGAGGGGAGAGGACTCGGTAAATGAAATGGGTAGGCCTAAATGATGTCTAACGACCGCCCCTCCCCCCAAAAATATTTTCACATCGGATCTGCACAAATCACAAAGTTAACCCATTCTGGTTTCAAAACGGCAAATTTCGCCAAAAGGTGAGGAGTTTGCAAGACTGAAGTTATGCATACCCTGGCAGCTAATCCTCTCCGTCTTTCAATCCTAGTGACATCCCTGCTTTCAGATCCCTTCACACACCTTTATAACCCTTTCAATCAGATACTTGAGTCCAATAGAGTTGAGTTTATTGATATTCTAAGTACATGTGAATCTGAGTTGGTACCAGGAAGTAACTGATCAGGCTACATCATACATTCATATAACTTCTTTTTGCTTCTCCTTTTGCAAGGTCCCCCTTTTCTAATCTCATTCTATCTGACGTTTATCCATCTGGAAACACTTGAGCAATAGAAAATATTTCCAACACACACTTTAAAATTTAGCTGTCCCTTGAAACATGGGCCCCAGAAGTAGGGGGACCAGGGGGCCATTGGATCTTTCTTTCTTTTTTTAACCACATTAGCGGTTGTTTGGTCAGCGGTCCACCACTTTGGTCCAAACTGAAATATCTCAACAGCTATTTGATGGATTACCTGAAATCTGTACAAACATTTATGATCCTGTCAGAATGAAGCCAACAGTCTTCAATGATCCCCTGACTTTTCTTTTTTAAATTATTATATTTTGGGGTTTTTTTGCATTTATTAAATCAAAAACCTGAAGAGAGAGACTGGGGCTACAACATTTTAAGCCTTGTATATTGTGAAAATGGTCTACCAGATGAGCACGCCCAATCCCCTGGCTTTTCTCATCTAGAGCCACCATGAAGTTGACATTTTGGTTTGTAGTGAAATGTCTTGTGATGAAATCTGGACTTTCATGGTGCCTTTTGGTGACTGGTTATCATTCTATCTTAATGTCTTTTACATTTATTCATTTAGATGATGCTTTTCTTCAAAGCGACAAAGCAAAATTGCTATACATATCAGAGGTCACACACCTATGGAGCAACTAGGGGTTAAGTGTCTTGCTCAGGGACACAATGGTGAAAGTGGGGGATTGAACCTGGGTCTGTCACACCAAAGTAATGTGTCTTCAAACCCTAATCAAACCCTCCCACTGTGACCCTTTAATCAATGGCTAATCGCATTTTATAGCCAGATGGATTTGGCTTCAGCAGCATGGGATTACCTTCTGATTAAAAACACGTTCTGTAACTCATACTTTGTTATGGCCTTTTACTTTCCAACTCACTCACACTCAGACATTTTGTACAAGATAAAGATGAAGATACAGACAAATGTTTGATTAAGTATGTAAATCTACAATCCTGTGTACACAAAAATGAAATATTCATGGAACAAGTGGTTAAATATAAACAAATGTCTGCCCGAGCTTATAAAGTTTACTCTATAGCTCTATACTGATGGATCCAGTTAGTTGAAGAGAAGACTGAATAGCAATTAACCCTTGAGGTTCATTACCACACATCAAAGAGTCCTCTGTTTCAGCAGAATTTCAAGCAGCTATTCACATGCCATCTTGAATAACCAAATAGCAGCTATCTGCTCTAACGAAGACTAATTGCCATGTAACGAGGCAAAGGCCCCAAATATTGTGTTTTAATTGGGGGCATTATAAACAGTAGCTGCCTGTGAGATGAAGGGATTTGGGTTCAGCAATCAGGTTAATTGGATATTAACTGTACTTGGAAAGTAATTCTCTTCTGTGATCATCAGATGAATACACCAGTTTTGTAATATCAGCAAAAGTATGGCGCGCAGCCGAAGCCTGCTCTGCTGCAGCAAATCTAAAAGCTAGTGATCCAGTTTGTGACGTGTGATTACTCAAAAGAAAAACAGGGGTGTTGAGGGAGCACTGGATGATTGTTATTCTAGCACTGCCAGTCTCTTGAGAATTGCTGCATTTTATCAGTTCATAGAGCAGATCAATGTTGAGTGACAATAGAAAAACACTTAATTCTGTGACTTCGTCAATGGTGAAACCACTGTGCTGCATTGGCTCTGTGGTTAAAGCCAGATCCGGTGTTCCCATCCGATAAATGCCCAGAAAATGTCATGTGCAAGATTAAAAAGATGTCCTGTTTTAGTTTATCCTCTTTAGAAATCCCCAAAGGATTGTTACAGTAAAGCCGCATGAGGCCAAAAGGTCACTTCATCACATCGTATAAAACCTCTAAGCCACAATTTATATGTTCACTCAAGTGTTTTTAATTTTTACAAGAAACATGACAGTGTTGTTGTACCAGCAGGCACTGACTTAGCACAGTCTGTCCTATCATGTAGGATAGGCATAGTAGAAAAACATAGAAGTCCATCTACACAGTAGACAGACAGTGTTTTACATTTGTATTTGTACATTACAAAACTGATTAAGCAAATCCTTGTGTGTGCGTGTGTGATGATGTCTTTTTTATTTTTTTGATTCAAACTTTATTAGACTTTTCCAGAACTTTGAAACACACACATCCACAAAACCACTGACTTATAACCTGGTCATAGCGGTGGGTAACAAAAATATACATAACTAATTAGGATAAAAAGCAAAATGGACTACAAACTACAAACTGGTTGCTTAAGAGAATAAATAAATAAAAAATAAAATAAAATGATACTACTTAAAGCCTACTGAAATACACGTAGTGCACACAAGAAACAACAAAAACAATCCCATAACAAAACAAACAAAAAAAGACTAATAAATAAAACAAACATTTCACGTCATAACAAAAGAGCGCCAAAAACATGTATAGTTAGCCGCAGCACATGAAGAGAAAACATTCTACAGTGTCAGCCCAGCTCAACTGCACAACCCTTACGACAAACTAATTAATTCCTGTCCAAATAGGCATGGTAGCTGTAAATGCAGCTGGTTTGTTGTATTTATTGTGAAATACTTACTTTTATTTTGACATGACAAAAACCGGAAGTAGCGCCTCTAACTCAGTAAGCTAGACCAGAGAATAACGTGTACTTTGTTTCTTTATTACTCTATGCCTTGTGGTGTTTGCTACAACTGTGTAAGTGAAGAATCTTTTTATTCTTTGACTGGGAAGATTTCTTCTGGGAAATGACTCTGCCGTTGGTTGAGAAGCAGGCTAAAGTGGTCAGTATTACTGTGTTCTTAATATTAGCATTAACTACAGTGCTAGGCCATGCTATTTATGCAATGATTGCAATATCTGATGTTGTCTTTTATTGTCTTTTAACATAAAATTTTCGAAAGGTCATTCCCTCTGTTTGATATAACTTTCATGAAGTCTACCAGCCCTATCACCTTCCTCAAAATATTTTTGCCTTGCTCAGAAAAGAGAAAACTCTGCTTTCCTAGAGAGTATAGCTCGTACGTAAGTCTAGTCAACTTTGTCAAGTTATCAGGGGACATGTTTTGTTTGAATTGAGCATCAGCAGTTCCAATTTGCTTTTCTAGATCCAGCTGTTTGGCCATGCTTTCCTTCTTCTCAAAGGAAGCATGTTGAATTACATATCCTCTGGAAAAAGGCTTTAAAAGCGTCCCAAGCAACATCTAGAGATGGCGTTGAATGCAGGTTAGTCTTCTTAAAAAGGTTTATCTGACTTCTTAAAGATTCCCTAAAGTTAGGGCCGATCAGAAGAGTTGAATTGAGCCTCCATCGGGATGACCTTTGTGATTTACTAAAGGGAACCATGTGGAGAAACACAGGTACGTGATCTGATATTATAATATTACCAATGTGACTTGATGTAGTGGAGGACATCACATTATTTGATACCCAGATGAAATCTATTATAAAACCCCTATGGGGTGAAGAGTAAAATGTATAATCCTTGCTAGATGGATTGTGCATGCGCCAGACATCTACTAACCCATTCGCTTTACACATGTCCTGCAGGGCAACACAGGTCCTTGTGGGATGTTTTGTGGGTATGCTGCGGTCCAATATTGGATCCAATACCTCATTAAAATCCCCCCCG
>JAPMOB010226156.1:0-23207 GCA_029875015.1 Lepomis gibbosus
CTCAGTCTGGCCCCTCCCCTGGGGCAAATTTGGCATGGGAGACCTTACCAGGAGCTAGTTTCCCTATTTGTGAAGGAGGTAAAAAAAATCGTATTGCGATTATTTTGACGGATATTACGATTTGTGATATTATTCATGATTAAGGGGAATGACCATTTTTGTATACATTTTCACTGAAAAGACAAGTCACACCTGCTGTTGTGTCATGACGATGGCAGACATTAAATGACCAAATTCTCCGGTCATCAGTCTGAAAATTGTGAAACCCCCCTTCATGCTCCAGCTGTAACGTTGTGGATTGAGGAGCGCAGAGAAGGAGTTTCCAATTTGAGCCGTATGAGCAGTAGTGTCATAAGCCCTCAAGAGAAGGCATCAGTAGCATCTGTTGTTTGAGACAGCAGTCTTTGTCCTCAAGTGTCTCGTCTGTGTTAGCGAATCAGTAACGAAACATAAAAGTGATGGTCCTAGTGTCCCTGGTCTGGAGCTGACGCCTGTAAATCTGTCCAGAAGCACTTCAGCTCCTCAAAAAAACAACACAAGCGAGGGTAGAACTTCAAAACATGAAGGAGGGTTTTGTCTGCAGTGTAATATTCCTGCCCTTTTTCCTTCAGTACCCACTTCCCAACCCCCTGGAGAACATTTTCACTAAGCTGCTTTCCTCTGCTGCTCTGCAGTGCTGTGATAGAGGAGAGAAATGAAGGAGTGCTGTTATATCTGCATCCCTGGGTAAACCGCTCATATCTAAACATTGGCTGTGTGTGTGCGTGTGCAGGGCATTATTGCAACATGATCCACAAACATTGACACCTTGAGACAGGTGTTGCAGTCTGGGTGGGTCAGGCCTGAGCACTGGATGCTGCGCTGCTCCACTGTAGTAAATACTGGAGGAAGTAAACAGGCCGTCTGTAGGCTTCCTGACATTTCACTGGGGTATGTGACGTTATTAAATACTGCCAAACAGGGGCAGTGGCATTTTTCTGCTTTGTTTACCAGTCCTATAGCATTATCCAACTGCTCGCAGCATCGAGTCACTCCTTCTCGTGAGTTCTTGCAGTGTTGCCTGCCTACGTTAAGGGCATACACTACATTACATCAGCTCAAAACAGCATCAGTATCAGCTTTATAGAATGAGGAGCGTCTGTATTTTTGGCAGTATTGAAAATCATAACATCTACATTTCTTAGTCATCAACAAAAAACTATTCACAAAGCATCAACGTTCATTTTTTTGACCTTGGAAATAGTAGTTTGACAACAATCCCACCAAAAGGTTCACTTATTAGCTTTTTCTTCAGCTTTCAGCCATAACAAATGGGCTTCATAGGACGGCATGGAAATGATGTTTTGACATGCAAGCTTCTGAGTAAACTCCCACCAGTGATGAAGACCATGTGACACTCTTGAAAGTTCAGAATTGCCAAACAACTCAACATCCACAGAGCTTTCAACCTGGGTTGTGCCATATTATATTGTTAAGACTGTAAGATCAGCAGCAACAAGCATTGCGTAAAGGAAAAGTAGGCAACATTGCTACCCTAAAATACAGCAATATAACTTTAGGGCCGTATCTCCCACCCCCACTTTCATCCACACTAAAATACACCGAATTTGCTTTCCTCCCTTGGACCTGAGAGCAACATACAGAGCCAACCCAGAGCTACTAACCTGCGTTGAATGCCAGGCTAACGGCAAGAACATCAAAGAGGCCGTATGGAGGCTGCCGCGTGGTATTTATAGGTAGGACGCACAGGTAGCCAACATGGCACCTGCTTGACTTTGTTTACTGTGACATTTCAACCTGAGCAACCTGGCACTGGCGGTCAGAAAGGAAAGACACATCTAGTGGAGTCATACCTGTTGAAGTAGCAACCAGCACCGTAAAGACACTCAGGAAGGAAAGTGAGATGATGATGATAAAAAGCAGTGTATTTCACTTGTTTTTATTTCTGTTGTAACAGGAACAGTAACAGACGGAGCTTTTACAAAACAATGATGTAAACCTCTCTAGTAAGAGCAGGGCGGAGGAGTGGCAGGAAGGTTAAGAAATACTTTCTGTTGCATCTAAACTTACAGAGCAGATGGTTGTCAATAACCTGGATTAATGTTGATTTTGACAACGTTGTGACCATGTAATAATGATTTGGTCGGCCTTTAGGTCTGCAGCCAGCTATAGATTATTTTAGTAATCAAGTGTTCTACAGATTATTTCAAGGATTCATTGAGTATTTGGATAAGAAATACTTTTGCTTGGCGCCCCTTGGTACTGGGATCAGCTGAGTAACTCATCACTTTACAACCCAAACTCACGGACTAACCAGTCGTAGAACAATAACAACACACGTGTATACATTTACCACTAAGAATTAAGCCTTACCTTTGCTAGCCTTCATCTCAGCAGTCATGATTTGCATTAAATGTTAATGTTAACTTGAAGTGTGAACTTTTGCGGTAGGCTAGTTCTGTTTTCAGATGCTATTTTATTTTAGCTTGAAATAATCCCACACTTTGGACACTTTCTGTATTTTTCTCTCTCTTCCTCCATTTTTCATATCAAATCACTTGGTCTTCACTTCGTCCTGCTTTCAACAACCCTGATGTGCGCCAGTAAGAATCATCCATGTGAAACAGTGTGCTGTATATGGTTGTATGGATTAAACGAAGCATTGCTGCATCAATGCGTTTTAGTAACTGGATTGATCATTTCAGCCTTAGTAATCCTGCAGTAATCCTGCACAGTTTTATGGCCGGCTGATTCAAGTAATTTGGACGGTAAATCTTCAGGGTTAGGGTCAGCCATTGGTAGATAGACCAGATAGAGTTCAGCTTCAGCCTCATGACTGATTGACTCATTGTTTGTAGTCATTCATACAATCAATCACACACTAGTCATCCCATTGTGTCCAGCAGAGCTTCTTAAAAGTGGAACGTGTTGCAGATGTGCAGCTGGTTTCGGTTCAGGCCCACCGATGACCTCACTGTCAGGCGGTGTGCCCTCCGCCTTCTGCTGTGACCTATACTGGCTGACCTAATACATGAGCACAATGGAGAAGGGTTCAGGAAGATACAAAGCAAGAAAAGAGGAACCTGTTGCTGTCCACGTCGTCCAAAAATCCACCCTCCCTGTCCTCCCTGACAGCTTTTCGGCTGCTGAAAAAAAGGCTAATTGTGTGCTAACAGTGGTTTTTCACTATCTTAGCATGTGTGTACGTTCGTCAGCATCAATAGGCCGACCGTGTCTGTTGGTTAGTAGCGATATTTATTTAAAGCAACATGCTGTCAGCTAGAATAAAATCACACTGCAGAGAGAGAACAGAGTGTGTGTGTGTGTGTGAGAGAGAGAGAAAGCAGGGTAAATAAGTGGGGGTTGGGAGATAAAAGGAAGTGTTAGTACAGAATAAAGGGAGAGAGAGAGTTAATATGTGAGAAGAGGAAGAGACAAGCACTCATTAATTTGAAGCGGTTGGATTATGCTTTTGGCTCATGCTCACTGAGTTCTCCAGTTGTTGTTGAAGCTGCTGGAGGGAGGATTTGAATGTAAACTAGATTCATCTCACCCGAGCTGCAACAGAGAGAGAGGGCTGTGTTATCAGCCATCAGATGGATAGTTTCACTGTGGCCAACACCACATGTACTGAATGTAAAGAACATTATGTTGCTGCTGAATTTTTGTGTCGCAGACTAAATTGCCTCACTTTGATGATGTTGCACTGCAGAAGTCAGATCACTTTTTACGGGTGCACGACGTATTGCCTCAGTATCGTTATCGCGATATGAAATTGCACAATATCACATCGAAAAAGTCGCGGAAAGTGTGCAATATTTTGTTGAGAGATGTGCCGTTGGCTGTGTAGCTTCGGTATGTTCGATTTAGAGCTCGCTTGAAACTGCTTTATAATGATCATGTTTCAGTGGCCAGTTCTCCTGTCACATCTAAGTGCGAGGGCCGCTACACGAACATACCCTATGGGGCGTACCACGTGACACGTGTGCACACTTAGACAGCTTGTGAGTGAAGAGAGAGAGAGTGAAACGAGTCAAAAGGAAGAAAATGACTTTTGCTCAGGGAGACAACGAAACAACGGGGATTGAAGAGACAACGTTAGTGGCCAAAAAGAAATCCTTCTCGGTTGGAAGTACTTTTGCTTTAAGCCAACAGATGTTGCACAAACTGCATAAGAGGCAATGCAACCAAATGTAATCTGTAGCCTGAGTTGGTGGGCCCTATTTCTGATACAGTTTTCTTATGACTTGTTATTTAGATTTATTTTTATTGTTTCTAACATGTCCTGTTGTGTGGATCTTTATATGTCATACCAGTCCAACATGACATAAACCTCTTGTTTAATAATAATAAGTATTCATGATCGATACATAACTATATAATATCACATTTTTTGTGCAACCCTAAACAGGGTTTATGATAGTAACATTAATTTATTTTTATCTGCTTGTTCCAACTCTAAATTGATACTGTAAGATTGTGATTGTGAAGTGAAATAACCTAATAAAATAAAATATGATTTAAATATTATACTTTCCTGCAAATCATATCGCAATTGCAATATCTTCATATTCTTATGTCCCCGCAATTAATCAGATGGAAATATTCTAGATGTCTTTTGCATCATTTTATAGGTGTTTCCCAAAATTCAACCTGACAGATTAGCTCTTTGATATTCAGGACAGTTTGAAGCTGTAAATGTTCTTCTTTTGTGGGTAAGCTCTGTGAACAGTGTTTCCACACAGCATGATTTTATAATCAGAAAACGTTTTGTTGAAACTTAGCGAGGAAGTCTGACCTGCTGGTTCCCGTTTTGTTTCTTTTTAAGAACTTTAATTGACAGCGTACACATTTTCTTTCTTTATAAGAATCCAAAATAACACCATTATAAGCATGAATTGAAGTAAAACACAGACAATATCCAAACGTATCCACATCTTAACATAATAACAGATAGCCTTTTGGATGTTTCTCTGCAAGGTGCTGAAATTGGTCAGCAAATATAGCCTTCTTTTGTGCGGTTATGATACGTTGGCAGTCCGCCCAAGTGAAGTTCATGAACGGAAAACACTGCTTATTTTGGTTTTACAAATTTTATAAAATTCATGATTTCGCTTTTCTTCATGCACTGTGAATAACTTCCACATCGGCGACACGTTTTAGCTTGTGTGTGGCTGTGAAAAAGGTTGTTGCCAAGTGTGCTTGACTTGATCACAGCATGCATGTAAATTTTACCGGCACAGGAGCTGAAAACTGCCGATGCTGGTCACAGGCCGATTGATCGGTGCATCTCTGTGGAGCTTTCCTATCAGTGATGGTCCTTCACCAGCCTGATAATAAGCCTGTTTTGACTTTGTTTTTACTTTACCCACCCACTCAAAAGCAAGTGATGCATTTGTTGCAAGAAGCTGTGGTAGCTGTCACTTGTCACTTTTTTCACGAGTCAAAATAAAATGGCATGTTTAAGTGTTAACCAGTAACACCCTATACAGATGAGTCGTCATCCACACATCTACATTTATGAGGTGTTTTTTTTTTTTGGTGCGGCGATGCTTCACTAGAACTACTTACCAGAGGGTCAAATAGCTTCAGAAACCCCCCTCCCCCGACATCTTTCCGACATCAGATAGGCGAGGTGGTTGTGTCCGACCCTTTCTGAACCTTGTGAATAAGACGATAAGACCTGCTTCACGCAGTGGCTGGCCTGCAATGCGGAGGTGAGAAAGGAGCCGTGGTTTGAGCTCCTCTCTTAGCTCTCTCTTTTTTCATGCTACACAGCTATTTCTGCCACTTTTCACGTGACCAACTGAGTGAAAAACTGAACGTTTCCAGGAGGGACTGTCTGAACATGTGCTCCGTTATCTCAGTGTTTAAGTGATGACGGTCAGCTTTTCCCTCCACTGCTTTGAGTTTTGCATTTGGGTTCAGGTATACACTTTTACAACAAGGTCGGACTAACGCGTCATACAAGCTATCTGTGTTTAAGCATAACCCGTCCCTCTGTGTTGCTTTTGTCTTTGCTGTAAACCTAATTAGTCTCATGAATATGCAGTGACCTTCGGGTTATTTCCTGTTTTTTCCAATGTCTCATTCACTCCTGCTCTCCCTCTCTTTCTGTCTCTCTTTTTTCCGCTTTATCTGACTTAACAAGTTTTGTGTTTATATAACATATTCAGCAGTTTCCATTTTGCTGTGGCAAGTGTTCAGTTCAAGGGTTCAGTTAAATTTTCTTTATATAGCACCACTTCATAACAGAAGTTATCTCATTGCACTTTTCATATAGAGTGCGTCTAGAACATACGTCGAGCAGCACCTTGACTCAGGGTGGGCGGCCATCTGCCTCGACCGGTGTTTGCTGTTCTCTCACATTCCTTTCTGCTCTGCTATTCCAGTGCTGTTCTTCGCTCTTTTTTAATGTAGTAGTAACTCAACAGGAGGATCAAGAGATCCCTCGGTGTGCTGGCTTGCCAATAAATAGTAAAATATTAACAAATGAACAACAGCCAGTCAACATTCAGTGCATTACATCACGCAACATGTACAACATAAGGTTATGACCAAAGACGAGAGGTGTTCAGTATATGAATGAATCTTTAACAGTGAATTTTCAAATTGAGATGGCTATACTGAAAAACCAGTGTCGCTGAACGAACCAGTAGCTTTTAGCATTGGAGCTTCTCACTAGTGGCTGAAAGTCCACCGTCTTCATCCTGCAACATGTCAACTCTCACAAGATTTCAGATATCATTTAAGGGGTCAGTTTGATTGCGTTGACTACTGTGTAATATCACAGCTTTGACACTCTGTATCACAGCCTCAGATAGTTTTGATGTATGTCCTCGTATCTAAATGAAGATTGTTAATGGAATCATTAGATATTACTCTAGTTTGAAAATAGGTTCAAAAATACAGAAATTATCTTTTAAAAATCCACAAATGCTCAGCTGCTGTATTAAGTATTAACTTCTTGTAGAGTGTTGTCTTGCCCAAGGAAGGACACTTCGACACCCCGACCTTCTGATTAACGGCCAGCCCCACGTGCGCCGTGCCCCCGAGCCGATGAGTTTTCCACATACGTTCCTGCAAATGTTTTTCAATAAACGTCTTGTTAACGAATGAAGGGTTTCCGTCCACTGAAATGTGAGAGGGCTTTTAATTTGAAGCAGATACAGACAGTGTTAAAAACTTAAATAGGGCAAACGTAAGCAAAACCAGTTTTCTCTAACGAATTATAAAAATCTGTCAGAATTAGTTGAAATATTTTGAAGCCCAGCTGACCTGAAGCGTCTCCTTCTCTTACAGGTCGCTGGCTGCTGCTCTGTGGAAGTCTCAGCTTTGTGTTTGTGGAAGTGTGTGTGTGTGAGTGTCTGAGACATCACTGCTCTAGTTTGTGTGCGTGGGTGCGTGTAGCGCCGTTCTGCCGTGTGTGTGATGTCTTCGGAGCTGCTGGTCGATTTGGGTGAAGAGCCTGCGACGGCGCAGTTGGAACAGCTGAAGCTGGCCACGATAGAGGACCAGCAGTGGCCCGCTGATGAGTCTACACTCTGCAAGTCAGGTGAGAGGGATTTTTAAAGTCACACTCGCACTTAAAGTCACACATGTGAACATCTAGACTTGGGAGGACGGCCCGACCCTTCCCCGTAACTTCTCACCGTGCACTGATGTACAGGTGTACTCCAGGACTCTGTGATGTCACTGCTGGATGTGGTCAGAGGTGAAACAGACGTGAAATTGTCATGATGTGTTTATTTCAGAGACAGACCTCTCCCAGCGCTTCGACGCTGACTCTCCCCACCTGCCCTGGGACCACCCCTTCTATGACATTGCCAGGCATCAGATTATTGAAGTGGCAGGTCAGTCCCCCAATCACAAATTAAACTTTATTACTTGTCAAGAGTAGCAGCACATTTATTTAATCAAAGTAATCCAATTTAATATAGAAAATGGTGAATCCTCGCTTGTCTGTCTGCGTGTGTCTGCAGGCGATGATAACTTTGGCAGGAAGGTGATCGTGTTTAATGCCTGCAGGATGCCTCCACACCACCAGCTGGACCACCACAAGCTTCTGATGTAAGAACTGATGATTTAAAGACAAGTAGGATTAATTGAGATGGCAACATGTTCTCTATTTAGAAGAGAACAACACTCCACACAGCGGTTCCTCATCCAAATGTGTGTGATATTTACGTTTCTATTTCCTATTCAGGCTAAGTTATGCTGAGAGCAGGATTTTTTTTTTTATAACAGAACAACAACACTCAACACAGTGAGTCATTTTCTAAGCAGAACAAACAGTCCACTTTAGTTGAGTAGGCACTGGAGTTGAGAAGAGATTCTTTTTTATCCCACAATCAGTGAGAGCTGTGGATGGTCAGTCAATCATGATACTGTTCACCAAATTGTCATGCAATGTTTGTACATGTTCCTGTTCCCCAGAAGAAGTCTCTTTTGGTGTCTTGAAATGAGAAGGCGGCACTTTTGTTGATTTAGCTGTGGATGAACATGCTCCTCAGATTACTCTCTCTGGTACCAGCAACAGGTCAACATTTACATTTGTATATTTCAACATCTAAGGGGCAGATAGCCTATATGTAAATATGTAATCATCACCCCACAAATTCAGCAGTTTAACCCAGTTACTTGACACAATCCAAGAAAATCCAAATTCAGTCTGTTTTTCTTCCATGCAGCAGTTTTTCACATATCTGGGATCTGCTAACACACTTTACACTTGTTGTTGTTAATGACCTGCACGCAACTAACAAGACTTATAGCTGCTTTAACAATTATATAATTTGAATAAAGATTGAATATTGAATAAAGAGGTCAGCCAGTCAGATTCAGTACCATAGTTCATCCATTCCAGGACACTTCTACAGATTTATTTTAATACACTTCCAAAGAACCACTTCTGGAAACTGTGTTTGCCGATAATAGTTATTCAGTGAGATATAAACAACGGGGCGTGGGACACTGGAATGACATTTCTATCACATGCTGTGACTCTTTATATTGCACTTGCATCTTGTGTATCTATTGTGTGCTGTGTAAATGTCCCTGCTTGTGTGTTGATGGCTCTGTGGGTGGGAAACAAGCCATCCACTGGAAAATTAAGTGGTGTTAGGAGGCAGCTGCAAAGCATTGTGAAGGGTTGTGCTGGATTCAGAGTCCATGTTTACTATGAGTCAACCTTCAGATGCATTTCTGCATCAGTTGGAAACAAACCTGGGATGTTGTGGTTACGATTTTTATGTCTTCGGCTCACCTGGCTCACCAGGAAACATCCACATGACTCCGTATGAAGCAGGGGATATTTCTTAGAGGTCTCAAAAGGAACTTTGTTGAATTTTGATTGTTTTTTATATGTATTTCAACAAAGGAAACAAAATGTTTTTTATCATATGGCCTGATAGATGCTCTAACATGCTGAATCACTGAGGTAGCTGGTAAAGTGTGGTTCCTCTACAAACCTGAATTAGAATATAGAGTACTGTGGATATACACACAGTGGTCTATTTAAATAACAAATAATTTGATTTATTTTTTGCAGGTATCTTAAAGGAACGCTGGATCAGTATGTGGAAAGTGACTACACTCTGATCTATTTCCATCACGGGCTGACCAGTGAAAACAAACCATCTCTCAGCTGGCTACGAGACGCATACAGGGAGTTTGACAGAAAGTAAGCTCAATACTGATCAGAGCGTCGCTCTGTTGCCACTCTGGTGATTTTGTAAAACAAGAGCAAACACAGTACTTGAATAAATACTCCCCTGCCAGTAGACCTGTTTAAATTGTCATCAAAAATAAATCAAAAGCAGTCCCTCCACAGGCCTAACCCAAACCTTGCATATTTAAATATTTATATATTTTGATTCTTTCAGCACTGCAACTGACCGGGATGCAACAGCCTTTGTCACAGTGCTTTGTCTCGTTTGACGTCCTCCATGCGTTTCTGCCTCACTCTGCGTAGGTTAAATGTTGGCAAAGTGTTTGTCAATAGACGATTTTCTTTTTTCCCCCCATCTCAGTGCTGCGTGTTTTGCAAAACAATTTACCGCCGCTCTCGTAAAGAAGATCTGGCTCCTGTTCTTCACGGTCCTTTGCTGTTATTTTTGTAGGCAAATGTGAGACGTTGGTATCACGCATGTCCGCTGCTTCTTCTAAACAAGGAAGTAAGGTATGACAATGTTTTGAGGAACACAGCGATGATGGGTCAAATTTGCAGAGAAGTTGCGGCGATTGGTCAAAATTGCAAGCCATGTGGAATTCAAGAGGATTTGTTGAATTTGTGTTAAGAGTTGCAACTGAGAAGTCCTGGAGGGGCTGCGCTTAATGTGGTTAAAGCAGGAACATGAGTTAAGCAGTCTGGATTTACGTGTTACTGCTGCTTTATACTCTCTTTTTCAGTTCAGTTAATCCTTGCAGCCTTCTGAAGGCAGCAGGATACATTTGCGTGTTGATAATTCTGCATCCTCTGCAGTACAGTACTGTTACACGGGCCGTCCACTATTGTTAAATCACATGCAAATGATGATGCACAACTACACACCCGGTTACACCTGACACTGGACCCTTTATTCTGATTGTTTATATGGGAAATATCGGATTACCAGAGCTAATTAATCCTGTGAGTCACAGCCTCCTTTCCAACGTAAACTAAATTTAGCTGTTCATGTTAAATTGTTGGAAAATATTACGAAGCAAATGCTCCTGTTTTCATTTTAAGAACTGATGCAGCCATTTAAACTGCTTCACCAAACTATTATTATTTATAATCATTGTACTGTTAAAAACACTGACCCCAATCTGCCTCTTTTGTTTCCGTCTGTTCATGTTTTGCTACTCTGCACTTTTCAGACTACCTTCCTGGAGAGGCAGTTTCCTAATTTAAACTGTTGTTCTCATTCCTTTTTGTGATTGACTCAGCTGTTTCAGAGCAATGAGACCAAGTGTTGTGTGTGTATTTATTAATCACCACACCCTCTGATTTATGTCCCACTTCACCCAGCTTCTGTGTATACTGCAAACACACGAACTGAAGTGGCCGGGGGAGACGCCCACAGTCCATGCGCCCAAGATACATTTTGTCACTTGGTGCTTAAAGTTGCTCTTGCTTGATTAAAAAGACTGATTAATTAAGTATCTATGGGGACACATTTCTGCCTGTCTGGAGAAAAACATAATCAATCCACTTGACATGTCAACAGTGTGTCCTTATATGAATGAGTTATTAATGTAAGAACAAAAATTCAGTATACTCAGGACTTTCTTTGACCTCCTTGTCCACTACTTCCTCCACGTGGGAGTTTTTATCATCAAAATACTTTAAGTCAATGACACTAAAATCTAAGACGTATTAGTGATGTTTTAAATTACTGAAATATCTACTGACCACCTGCATTTTTGAAAATTGAAAGCAACACTGTCAGTGGTTGTTTTAATTTGCAGTTGATTGTTCCTTGACGTGAAAGGGAAAAACACGGCATGCTTCAGTGAAAGGAGGCTCCTCCTCGAGCACACATCCAAATATGCTACGCCCGAGATCTTATCCTTATTTGTACAGTACATTTTGTCATAGTCATCATCTGTGGTGGACGACTAATAAAGATTTTTCAAAGGTCAATATCAGATATTTAGAGAGCAACTGCAGCTGATGTCTGATATATAATGCCAATCTATAAACTAGGTAAAGGCATATATGATTTGATTATTGCATGCACATTACAATCTAATATACATCTTATTTTAGGTAGTAACGACCGCGTTGTTTTAGATGGAGGTTTAATTAATGAATGAAACAGAAAAATACATTGGGTTCTGCTGTAGATTTGAGAACGTGATGGGTTTTTAAGGGAGAGCGGGGTACAGTTTGTCAGAAGTGGCGTCATTCAGCTGCATTCTTCTCCACAGTATAAATATATGTATTTAACACGAGCCAGTAATGGTTTTAGATTAAATCTGCTGTCATTTCAAATGATGCATCGGCCTCTCGAATAATCAGCCGACCGATCACTAATCATCTGTCTGTGGTTTCAGGTACAAGAAGAACATCAAGGCTCTGTACATCGTCCACCCCACCATGTTCATCAAGACTCTGCTGATCCTCTTTAAACCAATCATCAGGTTTGTTTTTTAAATGTAAAATTGCGTTGTGGTACACCTCATTTATCTATAATATAATGTGACAGGTTTTCTTGACACTGTTGTATACGTTGTTCTCTGAACAATATGACTAGATCAATAAAATTTAGCATTTTCACATCTAAATTCATCTTTCATCGTCCTTAGGTCGTAACTTAGGTAAAATACTTTTAATTAAATGAGCCTAGTAGGTTTGTTTGCATAGAAATTGGTTTGTGAGCAGACTATTGTCATGAAACTAGCCAGGATTGGTATTTAGAACATACAAAACACAAGCTGTTGTACATTATCGTCAATTTCTGGTTAAATGGCTTTTATATTAAACAGTTTTATTAGTTAGCAAAAAACTCTTGAGAGACAAAATTCTCTTGAATATTTGGAGTATAGATTCCACAGATACTAAGTTTTGTAGAGTATGGAAACCAGTGTTGCTCGGATTGATACAAAAAGGAAATAAATCTGCTGTTGTGTGCAAGCACGCACTAATCACCTCGTCAGTTCAAAGTGTTCCCACATTTATTTACCATTAGAAACTCGCCTGTGAAGTAATTTACAGAGAATAGTAAACACAAAAGCCTAACGTTTGTCACTCCGCGCTGAATGCGTTCAGAAGCATATCAATGATGCATTAAACTCAGTAAACAAGATAGTACATTAGGTGCTTTTAATAATAAAAGTACATCCATACTGGTCTTTCTGGCCCTGATATGACTTATCTTTCAACATAAGGTGGTTGGCCCTTTTTAATTGCTACGTGTGACACGCTTTATGTTAATCTAGACATTTGGGTGCTACCTGATATAAAAACTGTCACTGTGAGAGAGGCACAGTGTGGCTTTGTGGTCAAATTAGTCCTTCACGGGAAAATCATGCTGTTGAACTGGCATATTTCCAGTGTCAGCACTCTACTTCTCATAGAGCAACAGTTACACTGATAAGAAAACCAGTATTACTCGCTCCATTTGGTTAGTGTTTCCAAGATAAAGTACAGTGGTGTTAATACTTCTCTTACTTTTACACGATATTTGATATCCTGTGGTTTTGAAGAAGTTTGTACCCTCTATCTAAGGAAGCCTTTGAATGAAATGAGGAACAATAATATCAAATTGATTGGGGGGGTAAATTAACATAACTGATGAAATCCCTTATTCCTTTAGACATCGCTCTAGTGACATATAGTGGCAGCTGTGGAAAACTACAACAACACTGGCACATAGGTGTCTTTTGATATGTCATACTGGGGTTTCACTTTACCCCCAATATATAACTGCTGTAAGTTACAAATGCTTGTAACAAAGATTTGATAGTGGAAAGTAACCTCCTCTCCTCTCAGACTGACTCAGGTGACACGGGCTCCGGCTAACAGAAAGCGCTTTACATAACAGCTCGGTAATAACGTGTTAGTTAGTGGGGTAATAGTTTGATAATGTGAATGCAGCAAACGATGCAATAACAGAAGCTGAATTTTGTGTCTCTCTCTCTTTGTAGTTTTAAGTTTGGCAGGAAGATCAACTATGTGAGCTATCTGAGTGAACTGGAGGACGTGGTGAAGTGTGAGCAGCTCATCATCCCTGCCCGTGTCAAAGAGTAAGAGCGGATTCCAGATTCCAGATTATGTTCCAGAAATTCCACTTTGAAATTATACACAGTGGATATTTGCATTTGATTTCCCTACTGCATTCTGCTGTTGCCATTTTGCAGACCCTGGGTGCATTTTAACATGTTCTGGTGGTTAAATTATTGGTTGCATTACATTCGCTATTTCTATTTTCTCTTCTCTGTCCTGCAATAATACATTTCCATCTGAACCTAAACACATTTACTCTCCTTCAAGAACAATTTGTTAACTTTTATAATCCACTAGGTCTCTTTCGAAATCCTCAGCAGCTGATAATCTAACGCTGTCTCTGTGTCAGGTACGACAACAAGCTGAGAGCGTCTATAAAGCCGACTGCCCAGCCTCCCACGTCTCCTCTTCACAGCCCTCCCCTCCCAGGCCAGGTGTTTGGGGTGCCACTCACAGTGTAAGTCTCTAGAGCTCTGCTGGTCTGTCTCTCTTAGGAATGCTGCTTTATTAAAGCCCCAACTCATAATAACGCTGGCTGTATTGTACCTTTTGTCTAAGCTTGTTATCCTAAACATTGTGTGTGTGTGTCAGGCTCAAAGAGAGGAGTGGCGGTGATTCAGTTCCTGTGGTGATGAGGGACACCATTACCTTCCTGTTAGAGCAAGGTAACTCTTCTTGTCACAGTGGAAACACAAGCATAACGCACTTATTTACTTAGACTGGAGTTCACTCAGTAAATTAGTCTCTCAGTAAGAAATGTTTTGTTGCTCTTCACCGTGTGTGTCAGGTTTGGAGATCGAGGGGATTTTCAGACGGTCTGCCAATGTGACTCTCGTGAAGGAGGTCCAGCTCAAATACAACTCAGGTAGAATCAACTCGCCTGTTTAACCTCTCTATTCATAGTTTTCTGTCACGTGACATGAGCGGTTACCTGGAGGGCATAACAACAGTCCAAGATACCGGCTCACACCGGACTCCCTCGTATGGACACTGCAAAAGCTGTTAAATTTGATTTAGATCGCCTCACAGCTCAAGAAAAAGATAGATATGGACACAAACTGCAAGTGTGGGGCACTTATTTCCACCATTAAAACCCGCCAGGTCTCTGCCAGCGCTCGACTGTGGTAATGTTTATGTTTACCTTGTAGGGAATCCCTCCCTGACACAGCTCAGGCTTGTCTCCTCTTCAGTTAGTGCATCCAAAAGCACAACAACCATCCAGCAAAGTAACACACTCAAAGTAACAGTGTGTATCTTGCTTCGTGGTTGGCGGGCAGCGGAAAATAACGTCTTGTTTGCCCTCAGAGGGAGCGTTTTCCTTGGAATGTGACGTCACGTGAAAGTTATGAATTGACCTTATGCGTTGCAGCAACAAGGTAGTGCTCCAACCCTGGTTGGTCTATCTTTTAACTTCCTGCCCACAAAGGAGGCGAGAATGTGTCAATCTGCTGCTGGTGATCACTTTCTTTTAAACATCAACATTTTATTAAATATCTGAGCACTTTTGTAAGGGTGTTCTCACCTGTACTTTTTTGGCAGATTAAATCAGACTCTGGTTTGTTTTCCTCCTTTGGTGTGATTCGTTCGGGCAGGTGTAAACACAGTAATTGCTCTAAAACGCACCAACTACCATTAACACTTACCAAGCATGTCTTTGGTTTAACATGCTGACGGTAAGCATGAGGATGTACCTGCTCAGTATTTGCTCCCTTGTTCTGCTCAGTCATCTGAAGGAAAAGGTGTATAGCAGTGCAGTTGTTTCAAGACCGTTTCCAAAGTTGAGAATTTTAACCCAAGAAACAGCTACTGTAACACACAGTAAGCTAGTTATAATCTACCAAACTAAACTCTCAACTATACTCTACCATCCTGCCCAAGGACACTTCAACATGAGACCCGCTAATGTGTCCATGTGTTTTTCCCCCGACCTTTTGATTGGTGGGCAATACGTTCTACCTCTAAGCCACAACCGCCCCTCTTGATGGTCTCTAATACAACAACTCAGTCCAATTGCTGGTGTTGATGGCGAGTTTCTGTGCAGAAAAAAATGTACATTTTTTGGATGAAATTTCTTTTCTTATTGTCATGTGTGTGTTCTGTAGGTGAGACAGTAAATTTCCGAGAGCTGGAAGACGTCCATTTGGCTGCTGTGATTCTGAAGACATTCCTGAGGGAACTTCCTGAGCCTCTGCTGACCTACCAGCTCTACAACGACATTGTCAACTTCAGCTGTACGCTCAAACAATCATTACTATTATTATTTTTATTTTTTAGAATTAAAGAACTACCACTACTCAGTCAACAGAAACATCAAGTTTATATACGATGCATTTGCTCAACTTGTCTGGAAGTCACCTCAGTACCTGTGTTGCAGTGAGCTTTCTGCAGTAATCTGATTGTACACAAGACGGAAACCTGGTTTTTGTAATTACGGAAGGGGGTTTAGAGACATAATCGACTTTCTTGGTCATGTATGCACATTAATCTTGGGAAGTCCTTCTCTGACTGAGCCTCAGAGACTTTTCTCTCTCTAATTGGTCAATACAGACTCATTCCGGGATGTCTGTGTTGATCTAACAGCAGAACATTTATGCAGTTGGATGAAAGAACAGATAATATAGTGATACATATATTCTTTTATTAAAATTTAAAAAAGGCTGAGCAAACTAACACCAAGTAGTCTCTCTAAAACCTTGTGTAACCTGATTTCTCTCAGCAGCATGGGTTCCTGTGCACATGTAAATGTTCTGTATCTCTAGTGTCTACGTCCTGAATGATGGTGTTTGTGTTTGGTGTGATGCAGCTGTATCCGGTGACAACCAGGCAGCAGTCATGAAGGCGCTGGTAGAGTCGCTGCCAGAGGAAAACTACAATTCACTGCGATACCTCATTACATTCCTGGCACAGGTACAGCTGATAAACTACACATCCCACTAATTACCTACCAGAACATTTATATGAGTCTGTTACCAACAGCATCCTGTTTGTGTTTAGGTATCTGCCAACAGTGAAGTAAATAAGATGACCAACAGCAACTTGGCTGTGGTGTTTGGTCCTAACTTGCTCTGGGGGCGGGACAACGCCATGTCACTCAGCGCCATCGGGCCAATCAACAACTTCACCAGAATCCTGCTGGACCAGCAGCATCTGGTCTTTACCTAAATCCCGCCTTTCTCTTCCAGTCAGAAACACCACTGAGACCCCCCTTCCCTTACAGCATTTAGTCCTTAGCTCCACCTGCTCCTGGCCTATCAGGAGCTTCATCAGGGTACTTCTCTGCCTACAGCACTTAGACAAGACCACTTCATCTGCTTTTCCATTAAAATCCCATGCACTTTAAAAAGCTCCTGTGGACCAACTGCATTTCATTTAGTCTCCCACCAGTCTTTACATCCTGATCGGCCTATCAGTGTCTTGCTGTTACGTAAAGTGGTCTGGACTGCTGCTAGCTTCTGGCCATGTGACTCCAGGCATGACGCAGATGCGGATGGAAATGGTAAATACATTTTACAGCAGCCAAACACCCCTCTATAAACAAGTTCTAGCACAAAATCCCAACAGCTAATAAGTAGTTGACTTACCAGCCGTTCACACTGGGTCACTTTGACCTGACTGTGGAGACCAAAGGCACAGATTTAACCCCTGAAGATGGAGGCAGTGGCAAAGCCGTGCCTTTTATCAAGTCAACACAGCTACCTGACACATACTAATAGTCTATTAGGAAGTGTAAACAAAATAAACAGTTGAAAGGTCCACTCCCTGATTTTGTTAAAGCATTTTTTGTGCCCCCAACGATATGTTGCCATAAAACTTTGCCAAAACTTTGTCTTGAAGCTGAGTAAACTGAACTTCATGTGTTAAATTGGTTGAGTGCCCCTCATATCGACATATTCCCACCTATCGACCAGTACTTTGGGTTTCATGTCAACTCAAGTGCCGTAACCTAACCAGGGAGTGCATCTTTCAGGACGTTAATATTTATTAATTACGTTGGTCCCAGTGTAAAAGCAGGGTTAGTCTCACACCTGCAGCCTGCCATTCTGTCACATAATACATTTCTGACTCCTCCGCCATCCCATTACACCCATCTAACCCTTCAAAACTCCAGTCCTAACTGCATGTGTTTATATCTGTATTTCAGTGTGTCTCAGGCTCTACCTGAACACAGTCTGCCTGTCATCTTTTATCTCAATAGAGAGATTAATAGCAGTTAGATGTCCCCAGTCTTTCTCTGTATATCTGTGCTGTGCTGTAGTCTCTCTGCTGTTTTCTATGTTGTGCCAAAACAAACAAACAAACAAAATGGCCACTGGCTTTTAAAGAAAGACCCGGAGAGAGCAGGGTGATATTGAGAAACAACTACAGATAAGGCAGCAGTGCACTTACCAAACGCCCCCAAACTAAAGAGAGGAGCGATGCAGAGAGTGGAGGTGTGAGTTTGCGTCTCCATGAAAGTCTCAGGTTAATTTCCAAACATTGTGGACAATCTATAAAATGCTGTAATTAAAGTAACCAGGAGAGTAGAGGCTGTGTGATTCTACCAGCAGACCGTTAAGTTTTAGTAGGGACCCAAAACCAGCGGGGCATGTGGATAAAATGAGCGCTGGACCCGGTTTAGGTTTCAGACTGAGGACTTTCTGCTCTATAATATACTGTTAAATATCCTGATAGTTTATGAATGATTGCTTATGGCTCTCTCCTTACTATATTTGACTTTAATATTGTATTGTTAAAAGTGTCTCGGGACTTTTTACCCCGTCACAACATTATAATTGAATTAATTCTATTGTCATGTGATTTTGGCTCATGTCTCATCGTAGCTCGTTAAAGTAGCTGGGATTGTTTTGTTTTAACGGTACAGGATAAACAGCTGACACATCTCCGTCCAGTGAGGTCTATTATTTAGAAGTACAACAGAGACAGTTCAGCAGGTCATTAGAGCCTTTATTTACCTCAATGGTAGAGAGAACCAAGTCTTTATTTTAAATTTCCCAAGTTAATGCAAACAACACTTCCTCCATGTTTCCCTGTTGTCTGGATAAATTTCATCTTATGTACACTTTTTTTTAAAAACACTACTTTATCAGTACAACACAATCATGTTATACAGTTTTTATTCAGAAGTCTTCCAGTGTTTCTTTTGTTGGTGAAAGAATTGAGGTTCGTTGACGGCAGCTTATATGGGTCAAGAAAAACAGCAATGTGGAAAGGCTGAACTTTGTGTGTTAGAAGTGAGTATGACATGACTTAGCTCTCTCTGCCCGGTGTGGATTATGAGACATGTGCCAAGATGTAAAAACTTTACTCTAATCAGTGTGATCACAAAAAGGGGGCTACAGCGACACCAAAAAAAGTCTTAAAACCCCTGCTTATTCAGACAGTCTTGACTTAAGTCAAATTCTGCTGTTAGTAGGTCTTTAGCCCACTTGGTATCCTTTGGTAAGAAACATCACATGTAGCATTTAGTGTACACTTTACTGGCTTCACCCACTTGGGCAATCGGGGAATTGAAGTTCCCTAAGCTGCTGCATGTCCAGTGTTGTCCTCTGCAGCTTCTGTACTCCTGCTGTGTTTGCGTGGGGAGTCTTGAGAGAGGCTCCTGGGCCTGATGATATGAAAGTGGAAGTATGAGTTAGTGTTGGGTTGTTAGAATTTGTTGTCATTCACTCCGGCCATCCCATTAAGCCACGTGGCATCACTTCTGGATCACTCAGTTTGTGTCACGCTGCTTATCTTAATAATGGTTGCGCACTGACCAAACAACATATCCGTTATTTATTCCATCCTGCCGGCAGAAAAGATCTGTAGTCCAAATTGTGTAGCCAAGATGTGAAGCCCAGGCCTCTGTGACTAACACAGTAAGCGCATGTGGGTTAGCAGCATGCTAACCTGCTAACAAAAGTCGTCATCAGATCAGTTCAGAGGCAAACCTGCTGGAAGCTTGCTGCTAGCTGGCCAATAGTCAAGGGGCTAGTTTTCTTTTTTGTTAAATGATGGATTTCATTATGTTATTTTGAAAAATTTTTACACATTTTATATTTTTGTATATAGCTTTTTTTCACAACCTCACCAAAACCGGCCTGAACTGCTTTTTTGCATGTTTTAAACTACAATTAAAACATACAGGGGGCGAAGATTAGTCCGGCCTCTGTGTGCTCTCGCTACACCAGTCCTTCACAGAAGGCATCAGCTCCTTTTGTTTATTTAGATTCCTTCCACATATAGCATAAACAAGTACTGATACTGATGTGATGCACATTTTATATATTTATATATATCTTTAGTGTAGGTATATTTTGGTTGATGCTGTGCCACTAATGCAGTTTGATCAAGTTGTGTGATGGTTTCAGGGGTCCTCTGGTCTGTTAGTGAAGGATAATCCAAAACAAGCTGTGCAGTTCTAAAACAAAATAACACACAGAGGCTTGATACATTATTTACCACCACACCGAGTGGATTATCCTTCCTGCTACAGTACCATGGCTGTATTAATTATTCACTGAGTATTACAATAAAACGACAATGAGGAAACTACGTCACAAAAACAAAAAGAGTTGCATCTCAACTTTGACTCGTGACTTAAGCCTTTTGTCTTGGAATGACTTTGTTATCCTACCTAAGCCCAAATATTAAACATTATGCTATTAAATAGCGCCAGCCGACAGATACACGTTTAAATAATCGGACAGCAGCTAATCAGGTTGCTTGAGCGGGAGAGAAAGATGTCAGTCATTGCAGAGAGGCAGACAGACAAATAATGACAGTAGTGTGTGTTTATAGACTCGAAACAACAAGTTTAAGACTTTGACTTGACTTTGGCTCACTTGTGACTTGCAAAACAATATCTCCATCATTACTGCTACCCAAAATTGTGTTTATTTATTTCTGGCTTGTCTCAAATCTTAGATATTTTAGGAGAAAGGTTGTTAAAAGTCCTTGTAGACTGTAGCTAAATCATCTGCCCACACTAACAGCTTCTTGAACTGAGGTTTAAATCAAGATAAAAGAAAGAGGCTGTTTAAATTGAATCAGCTTTCAGAGGCTAGACGTTTCCTGCTTCATTTCTTCCCTCATTTTCTTTCATGTATTGATCACTTGTAATTCCTTAGTGTACTTTTGACCTATAGTTGTTAACAGGTATGATACGTTAAATATGACCTTTTGCTGGAAGTCACAGGAACAAAACAGAGTTACCTGTTTGACGTTTGTGGCCCTGATCAGTTGAGTCTCCTTTCTGTAATCATGCAGTTTATAAAAAGACTCCTGGCCGTAATGTGCTGTTGAATCGGTCGTCTTTTATTTTTGTAAATGGCCAAAGTGCTAGCAGTATAGGTAAATATTTGTGGTAATGTTGCTATGATTCTTAATATTATGTGACCGAAAAGCACCAAAAGATCAGAGATGTAGTTTGACTGAAGCTGAAAGCAAAAAAATCTCAAATGTTTACTTGTTGTAAATCCCAGTCATGTCAATGCCGTGGTAACTGACATGCTATAATGGTGTGTGTATATATATGAGTGTGTGTAAATGCTAACTCAGCTGGACCCAGCACATTTGAGTAGACAAAGTATGTCTAACTGCTGGGGTTTAAATATGTAATTCAATATTTTTAAACTAGGGCTCCTGTCAGTTGAGGTGTTTGTGTTTGACTGTGTGGGTGTGTATTATTGTTGTCAGGTGAAAAAATATGGTAACTCCAATTTTGGGGATTTTTATTATTTGACATAATGAGAAAAATAATCTCTTTTGGTTGACAAAATTGTGCGACCATTATCTCGAAACAGACATTCAAAACCTCATTGAAAAAACGGGGTATTTTTTGTTAGCTCATAAAAAATGTACATTTCGGAGATACTTATTGTTCAGATTTGACAACAATAGTATGCGTGTGTGTATGAGTGCTCGTGCCTTATTTGTTTCCCCCCAAGTGATCATGTGATTAGCCATCGAAGTGCCAGTGTGCCCCTTCTGCCATAGATTAACACGACACAGGGTGCGTTCAACAAAGCTTTGGTGTTTTGTCTGTCTGACAGTGTTCAAAACACAAAGGGAACAATGGAGCTTCCATCCAAACTTGACTTGTTGAATGCAGCTCGGCTGTAATGGATGATTGCAGGCTTGAGAAATATAACCTCATAAGTACGAATTCCATAACTTCTCAGATTAAAATCTGAATTCTGAAATTTAATGGAAAATTGTGAGATTTAAATCAGATCTTTTTTTTTATTTAATCTTTGACTGTTTAAAAATCAAATCTGTCTTAAATCTCAGGATGATCAGATTCATCTCAGGCTTTTTTTTTAAATTCAGCATGGCCCTAATCCTCCTTTTAATATTATTTACAAATCTCGTAGGAAACCGCCTCATCACGTTTATATTTATGTTTGGCTTTTATTTTAAGGTTACATATTTCTCTATATTTCTACAATATCCAGTCAATTCAGTTACCACTCTTGTACAACTAGGATCAGTTTCAGATGTATAAAAATGTTGCACAACCAAATTCTCTCTCCACTATATAATCTGACTAGATGCCAACCATTTTACGGTATCTTTAATTTTTACACTCATTACCACCAAGTACAATTTATGTTTTATTTAATTTCTGTAACACTTGTTTCTCCTCAGCTCTGCTGATCGATTACAGCCCTGTCTAATCTATGGATCTTTGTACTGTAACTGTTTTCATGGTGACAGTGAACAATATTTCTCTGTGGAGAAATTATCTGGTTTCCATGCAGATGTATTGATACTTAGTGATCTTATTTTCTTATCTCTTTTTTTTCATCCTTTACTTTTGATATGTTGTGGATCCTAGTCTCATAAACGTATGATATAATGGTGATATACTGTAATATCAATGTGTGCAAACAATAAAGAAATGGTGAATGAAAACAAAGGTTTACTGTTGTTAAGATTATGACTGTGCAGAGTCCTCACATTTTTATACCAACAAGATTTTCACAATACACACACACGATAAATCAATACGTCTAGTGACTAATCATTATCTACCACATAGCCCTGCTTTAGGAATTATTAGGGAAGTAGGCTACTTATTAATGATTCATTAATCAAGTCGTTCCTGATTTGTTCTTTCCTTATAATCATAGGCTAGACTGTAAATTTGATTAGGAGGTACTCATTAACTGATGGTTCACCAGCAGTAAGTTCTTCATTAGTTCCATATTTGTTCCCTGGTAACTACTCACAATGATGTGCCCCTTATAAATTGTTACTGTAGCGCTCATTAAATTAAACATATATATATTTCTACCACACTGTGTTGCGTGGCCAACAGGTGCATGCTGGTTTAATATCGCATTAAAAACCCTGATGTAAATAGAAAATGTCTTGCTCTCCACAGAAAGTGGCATGGCAATATAAAGCTTTACTTTTTGTTTACAGTCAGGTTGACAATGTCAGGACTTTTAGCCAATCAGAGCAGCCGCTGTCACTTGCTGACTCAGCTGTCTAAGAAGCATAAGGGTTTTTT
>JAPMOB010226158.1:0-41478 GCA_029875015.1 Lepomis gibbosus
GGGGGGTAATAGGGGTATAAATGAAAGTTGCTGACATCCGGTCACACCTTTGTGCTTCCTCATCTCTCCTGATCAGAAAAATTACAGTATAGGTTAAAGAAATGATTGAGCTGCTTTCTTGTTTTTCCAATTTGTCTTTTAGTGGTGTGTCATAATCGAGCCATAGCTGAACCTTCCCTCTTCATTCACCCTGTTCCTTTGTTTTAATATGTGAGGTTGGGACTGCTCGTTGTCTGCAAGACAAGAGTACATGAATGTTAATACCGTGCTTACATTACACGTTAAAGAAAATATGTCTTATCAAGTCTTGATTTGAAGTTTTGTTTTTCAGACAACTGAAGACTTTCAATTGATTACTAAATAAGCAACAATGACACTCAGTCAGTTACATTTGATTGATGCCCAGAAATACATGACATCACCTTTTTCCAAGTATGCCCCGCCCACTTCAAACCAATGAGAAAAGCAAGGACAAAACACAAATATAAAAATCTCTCATGTGAAATAACCAAAACTGTTTAAAGTTTGACAAAAAAACTTATAGTAGGAAGCAGATTAAGAAAATACATTTTCTTTAAATCAAATCACAACTTAGGTCTTACTGTATTTATAGTTTTGGGCATTATTCCTGGCGGTTTTGATAACTTTGTAGCTGTAATTGCTGTGATCTGGAACTGCAGAGACGCAGGGCAAGATACACAAGGGTTCAGACAGTCAGACACGTTATCTAATCTAATTGCCTTTGTTTGGAGGTAAAACTAAAAGTAAGCTCCCTCATCATACAGGAGAACAGTGCACACCCAATGTAAGTACGGTAGGTCAAAGTTGAACCAAGAAGGCACTCCGTAAACCCTTGTGACACATTTTTCTGTCATACAAGGATCACTTATGAAAAAAAAAGTTAACCTAGCTGCAGAAATGAAGAAGAAGCACTAACCAGCTTTTAGCAGGTGGAACTTAAAAAAAGATGTATTTTTAGATATCCTTTGTGTAAAGGTTGTTTGATAGAATACAACTTGAGTGATTCAGAGCAAAAAGGGCAGGAATAAAGGAAATTCGTAACCTGTCCGAGTAAAAAAAAAAAACAGATATGAATGTAAAAATGAGGTGATCTGCTTCATAGTCATGTTAATATAGTTTCAGAAGTCTTTGCTTGCTGATTGTCTGAAAGTCTAGCCCTGGAGTAGCTTGTTTTTGCACCATGGAAGCAGCCTCACAGTGTCAAGCAGGGTCATCACAATAAACATCTTTTTCTCCTTCTTTCTCTGAGAGACTGCTTTACTCACCGTCTTTAAAGAACACCCCGAAAAGATGTGCGGACAGACGCCTCAGTGGACCAGCTAAGCTGTTGCTAGCAGACATGGTCTGTTATGAACCAAGGCCGTTTCAGTCAACAGGATCGATCTAACTCTGAAAAAAAGCCTCTCCCTATTTTTTTTTCTTCTCTGGAAAGCTTCCAGCGAGGTCTAATCACCTCGCTGCTCCCGTATAGATCTGAGTTCACCTTCCATTATAGCGTTAGAGAGCCTGAATCATAATTGAAAATTGATTACAGAGTAATGACATGACACTTGTTTAATCAGCTCATTCCAAGTAGAGCAAATAAACGTACACATGCACACACTTTCTGGTGTGTGAATAATGAAAGCCGCAAGGGGAAGAGCACTTTATCAAATGAATGGCTGAAACACTGCAGACCATAGTTATTATCAGTCCAGGCTGGAGACTCCTGTGAAGAACGGGATGCAGCTGAGAGTAATCTCTAACTGGATTTAATTGCTAGGTGGAGAACGGGGTGTGGGGCGGGCAGGTGGGGGGTGATTGGGGGGGATTGCCATATTTATGAAAGTAAACATGATACCTGGCTTCCATGCTGCCTCTTCACATGTGGTTTCCCAATCTCAGGTCATCTTCCCTGCATCTGCTCCTCATGAAGGCAACTGCTGGGGAATAAAGTATTAATTATGGCTATGTGGTTGAATGGTGTCTGGGGGTATCAGCGTGGCAGCGCATTTTTAAGTTTTGCCCTTCATAATTCCTGTATGTTTGAGCTCCGGCACAGGACCGGGCATGTTTACAGTCTGCACTGATGCATTCAGGGTCTTAAGAAAACCCTGAAGGAAGCCATACATCTGTATTCATGTATTCACAACACAACAATGACCCTCTCTGTGGCTCCAAAAGGGGGATAACACAAGCTCTGTGACATCCACACAGTGATCAATTTACTCCGCCAGACAAACATGTTGTTGCTGACCCCCCCTCCACCTCTTCCTCTCTGATCTTTCGGTTTGGGTGACAACAGACAGACATCATCTCTGAATCCAGTATTGGTCATGCATTGTGATAAAAGGGTCACTTGATATTTTGTGGTTGTCCACATTGCATCATTTATGGCACCTGCAGAACCCTGGAGGAAAAAAAACAACCACTCACTTCAGTTTTGTACACTTCCATTATGGTAATGTTCAAGTCTGGGTTTTTGTTTTGAATTTCCGGATAGAGCTTATCATCTGGAGACTTAACCATACATTGGATAGCCTTGTTTTTGGTTTTAATTTTAATCTCCTTTTGATGTGTGTTCCACTGGGGAGAGGTAGCGTAATGCACAGGTATCAGTGAGAATTACAGGAGGGCTCCTGCACACTGTCAGCCACACTTTCTTGTGGCTTACTAAGTAGAGCTGGCTGCTGTCGAAGATGAAGGGCCACTGTGAAGTTTTACATAGATGATCATGCCTGATTTTTTTATGTTCTCTGCTCCAACCTTTGAAGACAGGATGTGTTTCCAAGTCGAGTAATTAACTCGGGGCATAGCCATTTTCATCCGCGGTCTTGTCAAGGCGCTTAGAAAGTTATAGAATAGAAAGTTACAAAATAATGAAAATGAAAGATCAATACTTTGCCTTCCCAGTTGCATTATTCTAAATGTGTGTGTGACTCAGTTGCAGTGATTACTTAAATTGTGTAATGAGGTCATCGAAGCAAACTTAATTTCAGCCAAGTTCTAAAAACTTTTTCTTTTTTTTTTGTTTTGTTTTTTTTGACTAGGCTCATAATTTAGAAATGGCTCGGTCGAACCCAGTGCTCTGCCTTTGCCAAAGAGGAAAGTATATTACGGATTATAAATTGCTAAAATAATAAATGACAAAGCACTTTTTGCAATGGAGTTAGTCTGAGTGTGAGTCTGTGTGTGTGTGTGTGTGTGTGTGTGTGTGTGTGTGTGTGTGTGTTTATGTGTGAAACATTGTCCTGAGAATCCACTTATTTTTGTCGTGCAACGTCTTGTCTGCCTCACAGCAGTAACATGAGATTTGTGCACACCCAGCATCTTTTCATTTCCTGTGAGATTCAGACAGTGGATCAAAACAGGTGATAGGCAGGAAGTAGAGTCACCACATATTGCTATGCTAATGCTAATGGTGGTTCAATTTCAAGCTTCTCCTGTCCACAAATTTAAGGTACATCTGCTGCAATTGGTGTTTGAATGGATGTGTGAGTAAGAAGCATTAAATGCAGTCCTCTTTCTCCTCCTGTTCCTCCCATTTGGCTCCAATAGACACATTTCTCTATAGCTCACAGGTGCCCCACATTGTCTGTATCGCAAACTTTCTTGACATTTAATGATACCAAACCAGCTCATTTCAAAATTTGATTATAAAAGATACATGACATGTTTAAATTGTGGAACTGATTCAACATTTTAAAGTTTCAAGGTATTCACAAACAACTTTGTGTTTTACCTAATGGTGTAATGTGTCATTACACCATTAGAAGTTTTGTCTGTGATTGAGCTGGTCAGGGGACTAAAGCCACTAATATGATTCAGAGAAATGGAGATACCGTATGAGTGATGAGACATCCCCTCGTTTCCAAACCTAGTCTTTCCACCAGTGTTGATCAAAGCTTGGGCATTACAAACTGAGCGCTTCGCTAAAAGGTAATAAATTTGTCAGGAGCAGAAGCAGACGACATCACAGTCGGTGTCAGTTTATTAGAGTGTGACAGATGAAGTTATGCCTCTGGTTGTGTGAGCTGTCAGGTGAGCTAAAAACATTGCGTTAGCTACAGTGTATTTCTTTGCTGAGATCTTCACAGATGTTTTTATGATGTGTGATAAAAAGGGATATTTTATGATGGAGTATTTAAAGTTTAAAACGTCAAAGATACCATTCCAACAGCAGTAGCAAGAGCATGACTGCAAGACTGCATGTTCTTTAGACAAATTATCGTGTCCTGTTGCTTCGCAGGATCCACTGCTTTTACTGAGAGTTACAAAATAGTCGTACCTGTCTAACCATTGCTAAAGACAGGTACAACTATTTTGTAACAATTTCTCTCAGCATGATACTGAATATTGCAGAAAACTGTAACTTTAGAAAGAAGCCCCTGCTGAAACCAAACCTTTTACTGATCAGTAACATTTTCACCGTTAATATTTAAGGGTTCAGGTCACTCAACGTGGGTTCAGAAAGAACGTGTCACACAGGCAAAGGCATGTTTGTGCGAGTTGAAAATGTTTCACTTCATCCCTCTGATGAAACTAACTCATAAATGTTCAGAGGCAAGAGGCAAAAAGGAGAGAGACTGTTGGGAAAGAACAGAGAGAACTTCTGAGATCAGTCAAATGCATCCTGGGTCCCACACATGGTTAGAGTTCAGGCAACAAAAGCTCTTTGGTGAAAGTTAGGAAAGATTTCCTAGTTTTGGTTAAATGTCAAGTACAGAAACACGTTGTTTCTCATGCTTCAAGTGACATTGTCTGTATTAAACCAAGATCTTCTCTTTCAACAAACTTAACAAAATCCAATATGCCTAAATGTAACTGTAGAAAATGATGTAGTTTCTACAATACTTTGTCAGTGAACTTAAATACGTTCATTAACGACGTCCTAGTTATGCTGATAGATAATTGAATCTGGGCTACATTATGTTACCTTCAAATATATATTTATTTTTATATATAGTTGCACATTAGTGCTATGCCTCCAGTGTCGGTGCAGCTCGAGCATCTCTGCCTCACTTGCAGCCAGAGGTATCAATGATGTAATGCTCATCCAGAGACAAATACAGATCTATGATATTACATCATCGGTACTAAACCTGGGTAGAAGGAACACACACACACACACACACACACACGTGCATACTGTACACAACTGCACACACACCCACACACACATTTAGGATAATTAAGCTTTTGCTGCTCAGCCTCCATTGTTGACATTCAGCAGCCTTTCAGAACTTTTGAATGTGGTGCTAATTTGGCAACGACGGTGCCTTTTATCATTTCGCAGATGCTTTTCAATCATGGGTAATGCTGTGGGGGAAAATGAGTATCTCAGGATAGTCTAGAGGAGTTTGGTAAGTTGGTGGATTTTGGGGGGAAATGAGGAAGCTTTCAATGTGTCTACACTCAGGGTGGGAATGACAAGACCAGGGTGCAGGAAGAAGCAATTATATCCCCTGAAGAGTTGTTTGACAGTTTTATAGTGCAACATCTATTCTCTCTATCCTCCATATCGACATCTGTCTGGGGAAAAGAGTGCCATTAGTTCCTCTAAAACACGTCTCAATAATTAATGGTATGCTTTGGAAAATCACTGAATATAGTGGATAGAAATGTTGAAGTTGGGTCATTGTTTTCACATTGGTCTGAAGAAGGTATCAGCCTCTATTTTCATAACATGTTTACAGGTATTAAATGATCTTATTGTGTTCTTCAATGAGGTGCTGACCAAAAGTAAATGCTACTTGTGACATGTGGAAATCATTTTACATGCTTTCAGTGCTCAAAAGTCTAAGTATTCTTATTTATTTTGTATTTATTATTTTAACCTGACAACAAACAGAACAAGATCAATGACTGGAAGATAATATTTCTTTAGGAACATTCACTGTTGCAATTTAAACAATTTCAAGCACCATATCTGTAACAACAGTCAATAACATATCAACACAGCTAACTAATAGAGGGCTACAAAACTTTGTTCGTATTATTTTGATCAAATTTTTTGTCTTTTTATTAAATCCAAAAAATAAGGTTCAGCAAATAATATTGTTATTACAGTGCATGTTTTTCCCCTCATATTTATTCCTGAGTTTCCCTCGTGCTTATCTGTTCTGGTCCAGAGCTGGAGAAGGAAATGAAGCACCTCAGCATGGCCATATGTTGTTTAGTTACACAAGTGATAAGGATGAATTTCCAGTTAGCAAATATTTACCTCTCCCTGCTAACGAGCCTGCTAAAGTGCTGTGCTCTATAACTTCCCAGAAATTGCCTCTAACAATATTTAGTGACTCACTGTCTGAGTATCATTAATCTTAACACATGCTCCCAAGAAGATGGGATTAAAATCAATACCAATTTTCTTACTCCATTTTTAAAACAATAAGAATCACCTGCACTCATAATATATCTACGGCCTGTTGGGCAGATTCCTTTTAATTTATCACATTAATTAAGGCGGGTACGTTACTATACTTGAACAAATTAATTTGTGCTTTTTATTAGCACTCAGAAATCCACATGGGGACTATAAAAAACAAATCTTACAGAACTAAATGATGTGTCAAAGGTCATATTCGGTCATTAAAACATGATCTCGAGACCGTTTAAACTTCAGCAGTGAACTGGTAACATTTTAACAGTAGACATAAGCTGTAAATTAAGTTATGATATCATCAGTCAGATCGGTGAGTAAGCATACAGAATTTCCTCGCACTGCTAGAATCACCTCAGGTCACACGCATCTCGGCCAAGTAGCTTCCTCTCTGCTTCACTGTCTGTTGCAGTTAAAATACATTAGGCCTACATAAATCACAACATATCGGATGAAGTGCCTACAGTGTAATCTGAGATGTTATTAATTAGCACATCAGGAGTTGAGATCAATAAGACATTCCTGTGAGATTTGTCAGAGCCTGCTACATACAAGATTTTCCTTCTAGTTTATTCCAAACCGGTAGAACAGAATCTGTCCATCAGGTGCTAAAAAGAGGAGGGATCTTATCACCATTACAGGTCCTTCTCTACAGCATAAAAATCCTATTTCACTTTAAATGTAAAAAATGCAGTGGATGTTGCAAGAGGTAAACTTTTTTTTAATGTGCAGTAATATTCCAGAGAAAAACTGGACTTGCTTATAAAGCTATTCCTCCGAACTGCCTTCTCCAAACTAAGATCTTGACAGATTGCCTCCTTTATCTCAAATTAAGTTTAATTTTTGGGCATGTACAGGTTTTGTTTATATATTTTTTAAAATCGTTTGTTTGCTTGTTTGAATGTCATTGTTTGTTTTATAGAAAACTAGATTGGCCAACATCACAGTATCCCTTCAGAATCTTTTGGTTTAATTAACCTCGTGATCGCTGACTGATCCACTGGTGGGTACATCTTTGCAAAACTCATATTATAGAGTCACAAACACTCTTCAGACCTTCAAAAATGTATTTTAAATTCTAGTGGAGATTCCTGTGGCTGAAATAAGTCTAAAATGATGCACATCAGGTCTATGTTTTTTACAAGTTTAAATAATTTTACTCATCGTTGACATCAATTAGCATAAGTTAAATAGAGGAACAAGCTCATACAGAATATATTGTATATGTGATACTCTCATACAATGGGAGAAAATTGAGAAATGACCTCATCATCATGGATTCAAGAAAGGGCTTAAAAGGGAATATTGTCTGCCTCGCCTTGAGACAATGTTTGCTTCAAATGACCAGTGCATGCAGTCAACAACAGCAATGTTCAGGTGTTTAGAAGATCCTGATATTTGTTGAACATATTTCCACCAGTAGCTGCCAGCACCAATGAAACTGAATTCATGAAGCTTAAGCCAAATTGTCACTCTGCAGCAGTGTAACTCCTGCCAGCATGGTCGTCTGCTGCTGCAGCCTTTTGCGTCACAGTTCATTGAGTTGTGTGTCCTGAAGTAGCCTTCTGCACAAACGCCGAGCTGCTATTGTGCTCAGAGTTCTCATCAGTCTGTTTCATCCAAAGGTCTGCCACTAATTGGAGGTTGATTGAACCAAAATTGGCAAATTCAAGTCACTGTACATAAATATCTCACGTCTGCTGGAGCTGACGCGTCTAGCATCAGCAATCATATCATGTTCAAAGTTGCCTAAATCACACGTCTTGCCCCTTCTCACATTTAGTAAAATAGAAAGCAACTGCTGACTCACTGTCTGCAGGATCAAGCGGTCGTGGATGCAGATGCAGCGGCCACAAGCTCCCTTAAACTTCACTACACTTTTGTTTTCACTTGTTGTTTTTTCACCTCGTACTTTGTGTATAAATACGAAGATGTACTTAATAAAGTGGCCACAGTGCATTGGCGTAGAATGGAAGAACCTGTCTGTTACCTAGTATTTTCCCACACAACGAATTTCAAAACTGTGACGCAAAACTTCCTTATATAAATAGGCGTCAATGTATTGCGGCTTTTGTAACCAGTGAGAGTTCTTGTTGCTTCTCACAATTACGTGCAGGTGTCATCACTATTTAGCTGAATACCCTGTAATATTATTTCTTCTCACCGTGAATTAGGGACTACGAAAATTACAGGCTGGAGGTCTGCCTCACAGTTTTATGAACTTTAAGTGCTGATATTGATGGAAGGGTAATGGTAGTCCTTGGCCCTGAGTGTAAATAGTATCTAAGGTGATTACTCTTTTATCACGTGGGGGAAAAGGTGGAGAAGCACTTAAAGGAAAAGATCAAATGTGAGATTCAACATTGAGGGCCACAGACTGAGAACATGAACGCTGACTCTGTTTCATTATGATGGTTCCATTTTTTTTGGTTGTTAGTTTTGGTCCATGATAGAAAAAACATTCAGCTGTAATACAGTCAAAATCTAATATTGCAGTATAATGCAGTTTGCCAGTAGAAAAACTGTACCAAAGCAACAATTTGAGGTACCATTTTCTGCTACTTCAGACTTCATCTCCACTACATTTAAGGATAAAAGATTCTACTTGGCTAAATAAGATTTTAGATACAAAATGTTCAACTTATACTTTAAAATATGATGGATTAAGATATTCAGCAATATATGATGTAGCTCAAACCAACTCCACTCTGACATCAGCTCCAAAAGTAATTCGCTGCCTACACATGAATGCATCGGTAATACTAATCCAATAAAATAATGTACATGAATATAATCTAACACTCTCAGGGGACACTTTCCCACATAATGACTACTTTTTCTCTCAATACATTAAGTACAAATTGCAAATCATACTTCTGTACTTTGACTTGGCTTTGATTGCAGGACTTGTTACTGTAACAGAGTATTTATACATTGCAGTTATGCAACTTTTATTTACTTAAAGGGTTTCAATACTTGTTTCCTCTACTGTTCATACCTTAGGTGATGTGGTTTTACGTGTTGTCATTGTCTCTAATGACCCATGTCTTAGTGTTGTAACGTATTATACGGCTGAGGTGTTGTCAAAGACACATTTCTACTACAGTAGAAAATTGTATTGTGTTTTTTTATGTTGATAGGTTTACTAGCTTTGTTCTATCTGATATGTTTTTGAATGGTGTATTGTCATTATTTTTACAATCTGAAATAATAAAACTTTTTAAATATAAAGTACTTTACGGGGTGTGGGGGGGTGCATTTTACATATGAATTTCACACATAAACCAATCTGCACACACATAAATACACACATGCAGAGAAATTTACCCAAACTGAGTAATATTTACCTCACAATATACTACACACATTTTTCTTTCTCTTCCTATTTCATACTTCAGGTAGGTCCATTTTAACATTCTGCCAAGGGACGGCAGATTAAAATAAGCCAATCTTGGCTCATTTTACCACATTTACATTTTAATTGAAAGTTGAATATGGCTGCAGATGAAAATTTGCCCTTTGGAACATTTACATTTTAATTACTGTTGATTACTATTTATTAAAGTGCACTGTGACTGCAAAATAAAATATAACATAAAGACAGTCAACATATTAATGTGAGTCTAAGACAACAAACAACCTAGAAAGTGTAGTTCCTAAGCTGTGGTGTAGTGTGCTGTATCTGAATACTGTTCAGCTGAATATGAGATCTTAAGATCTGGCAACGGTCCACAATCTGTTCAGCATCGCTCCACAGCTGAGGACTCACGGTCACATAAAAGCCGAACACAATCTGAAAGTTGCTGTCCTTTGCTACATCTCCAATCAATCTGCCTGGCAGCTCCTCTGTTCACGGTTAAGCAGCTGTTAAATTATTTTGGTTAATTTATATCTGGAGGTTCTCGTTACGCAGAACTCCCTAAAAAGCTCTCTTGACACCCATGCCGAAGGGTTTTTGATTTTCATCAGAGAGCCGNCCTCTGCCCTCCTCTTGCATTCGGCCTCGTCTCTCTGGGAAGCTGAACATATAGCTGATATCTTTCAATCAAGAGCTCTCCTGTCCTTGCAATCACAGTGTCATTGTTCGTCTCATGTTGTGGAAAGCTCTTTTGACAGAACGCTGTGATGAATCACCTGGCTAAGGCTTTTGGAAAGGAAGCCTTCAGATCCCATCGCCCTCTTTTTCATAGAGTTGGGGAAAAAAACAACATTCAATTCATTTCTCCTGCTCTTTCATGTCTCCTGCCCCACTCTTTTCGTTTCATACACACAGTGTTTTAAAAGTTATTCACTGAAAACCCTCCTCTTTTCTTCTTGCTGGGCTTCGCAAAGCAAATATCTGGCGGGTTTAGTTCATAAAGGAAGCGCTTTTACTTGCTTAAGGTGCTGACGGCAAGGCACACTCTGTTCTGTTGGAGGCTTAGAAAAACAAAACTTTGCAGGGTAAGTCTCAGCCGCCAAATTAAGTGGCAGAGGCTTCTAATTCTTCCCCACTCACCCTGTGGAAAAACGAATCCCCTCACTCTTTTGTCCAGTAAGCTGTAGCAATGTAAGGAAACTTGTGCTCTTTTTCAAGTTCATCATGAAATTATGCTTTTTTTTCCCACTTTATCAACTCCTAAAAGTGAAAAGAGGGACAAATATAAACTTGCAGGAGCAGCATGTGCGCACATGATCAAGTCCAGGGTGAGTGTTTTTCAAAAGGCTGAACACATCATAGAAGAAACCGACTGTGGGAGAGGTGACACTCCCTCAAACCAGGCGTTCACCAGAGAGTGATTTAGAGCACCTGTGATTTCACTACAGGAGAGAGCACAATGTGCTTTCAAAGCCTGTCAATGATTGCTCATTTGCTGCATGTATCAGTATTTTAATTATGGCAAGCGACGGATTAGCATTTTCCTGTGTTTAGAAAGCATCTTGCTAGGTTTGTTACTTGTAGCACCTCTGTCAGCAGGGTTGTGTAAAGGTGAGGGATGTGATGCATGGCAGCCAAAGGAAATTTATAGATCCAGACGCATCGTACCTGCCAGCTGTACAGCGATCACTCCGCCCAATCTTCCAAATGCAGACATAACAAGCTACCTGAGTGATGGGATACAAACTTTTGGACTGGCCTCCAAAAGATTAACCTTAACCAAACACTGCAAACTTCAATGACACACAGATCAAACCATAGAAAATACTGATATATTTATACATCAAGAAATTCCTGACCACACCAAACACTGAAGTGATCTGCCAAACACCTTGGGGCATGCCTTTGTATATTCTATCAAGCAATTAAAACACCTTATTGAAGCCGTATACAATGCAGGGAAATTATAATGTGTTGTTGATTAACGTTGTTTGGAAAGAGTGTAAGTACTGTGCTTAAAGGTATTGCATACACAATACAAAACGGGAAATTAGACAAATGTCAGTTCGTGTCAGTTTAAAGGTCGGACGTTTTCTTAAGACCACATTTAAAAACACTACTTTCAAAAGTGTTTTGAAAGAGTCTCTTCCTGCGTCTTGCAGCCTGAAATGTCTTGAATGCAGGGCATGTTTCAACATTTCAACAAGGGCCACTGTTATTTTGTCACGACTATTTTTTAGTTCTTCCATGGCGATACTGAATGAAGCGATCTGTACAATTAAGGCACAGAAGCTTCAGCAATGTGAAGTTCGGAGACCTGGACAAACCCTTTGCTGTCTGCAGCGGGAGGCCTGACACCTGGGCAAACACTGCAGCCCAATGATCTGTCATCAGCTATGGAAACCAGCACCAACCTGGTCGCTTTTGTCAGCGCACAAAAGAAAATGCCTCAAATTAATTTAGCACTCCGCATTCATCTTCTGTTGAGGCTTAAGATCTCATCTAAGCTTGCGAAACAGCAAGGGGCTCATGGGGCTTCATGTAAGAATTTTGGCTCATAGGTGAAGCCAAACGCTGTTAAGACGTGACATGTTGACTGTTTAGTGAAGTATGTGTATCCTGTTAATTCAGACAGTTGGTAATACCTGGGATCTACAAAGCCCTCAGATGTACTTCTGTGTGTACCCTCCTTCTCTGATCTCTTTTACTCAGCCTTTCCTCCACAATACCAGACCTCTTGAGGACATACAAGATAATTGTCCCCCAGCCTTCCCTCTCCCACGGACAACTTCAAACGGAGTATTGCCAATTCAAGATTATGTTGAGTATTGCAGCGATGACTTCTAGCCCTCAATGGTGATGTGTTGAGGTGTGTTGTGGTGGCCGTCCTTGTGACGCATTGCTCAGACCTGAAGTAAATATTCACTCTGTCTGAAATGCAAATGATTAATATGGTATGACTTTTGTACCTGGTCATGTGTCATAGATGATCATTTTTCTCTGGAAAATGTATGTCGCAATAAAGTAAATAGTTTATACACCCAATTTACAAAACTGAGAAATTGTCATTGAAGGTACACTCTTTTTTATTTTAAAATTATTGTAATTTTGTGTGATAATATAAAATCCCAGACAATATCCAAAACAAAGGGGAGATAATTTTCTACAAAAATGAGTTGAGTACATTTGTTTTGAGGTCCTGCAAAATTAAACATTTGATTCAAATTGTGCATCACATTTCCGAACTCTCATTAATGTCCATGAAATCTACAAACATTCACCAACATTCACCTCAACCACCTCCTTATGACTTGCATGAAGTTGAAAAAGTTTGCCTACTTCACTCCAAAAATGTCATAGTGAACATAATATAGGCAGCATTTTAATTTTCCACAAATGTATTATACAAAATTAAATTTCTATTATTATATATAAATAATTAATTTCAATTATTACATAGTTGGAACAATTTTCATAGCAACAGAGGGAATGGCGCTTTCAGTATTTTTGGATAAGGTCATAGGACCAAAACAAGAAGGAACAACTTGCTGCTGAAAAAATGATTATTTAGTGGATTATCCAAAGTAGCAGGGATGCTTTTGCTTGAAAGCGATTCCTTCTAGTGATTTTTAAAAAATCTCATTTGTCAATACCATGAGACAAATTTGAGAGGCAGAGATCTGAAAACCTCTGCAAATAAAGTAAAAACACTGTCATGGCTAGACACTATCTAAGCTATAAAACATGTTTTGTTTTTTGCAACATTGGTGAATTGACCTTTTAAACTTATAAACAGTGTCACTCTGAGTATCTCATTTAGCATGTGCGGCACTATTTTCATTCTTCAAGTATTTAACTGCAGCAATGGATACATAAATTTATTGCAGGTATGACTGCTATAGATTGCCACCAAGCACAGCACAAAAGGAGTAACCTGAGGGCCATTTCCATGGTAACACTATGTGGCTTGGCTGCAATCAGTGCAGCGTATAGCTACGGCTGTCACACAAAGCCATTCAGACAGTCAAATGACAAGAGACCTTGAGAATAAGACGGAAGGAGAGCCAGTGTGACAAGGCCTTTTCTTCTTAGCAGTGCATTATAAGGCACACTGCTCAGACTTGATCACACACCAGAGGAACTCGTCTTAAGCTCTTTAAACTAGCCAGTAATCCACCAATATGTGCAATGTGACATGAATCTTTTGGCTGGAAAGGAGGGCATGCTACTGCATTGCATTCAGGTCACCTAATTCCTTGTCAGTATTATCCATCCCACATCCATGTTATTATTCTTAACAATACTTGCTTTCAGATCAAGCACTTAAAAGGGAGTTAGTTTATCATCTGGATTTACTTGAATGGCAGGAGAATTTGGCAAACGCATCGACATGCAATGCCAGATATAACTTAAAAATATTTGTGCCATGACATACTTCTTTTAATTTGGCTGTTTGTTGCATCATATACTGCTGCTACTGAACGCAGTAAAAGGGAGAAATGTCAGCCAGTGATCCATGGACAGAACCCCCTTGCACATAACCAATGTAAAGTTTTGTTCATCATGTGAAAATGTTAAATATATTGACTGTGTTTGAAGCTTGGAAACTCAGTGAACTTTAATTTAGGGTTAAGGAGTAGGTTTGGCAGTTTAAATAATTTGGTTATAGTTAGACAGACATATACGAAGGCTTAACTCAGTGTTAAGTAGGAAAAAACTAATTAATTCAAATTAGTGTTTCAATTCTCTTGAAAGGAGTGATGAAGTGTTCACACTTGTGTATACGTGCAGCCCATTCACTTTAATTAAAACACACAGATGGTGTTCATTCTCCGTGGGATGGTACTAACAGCCATTTCAAACTCACAAAGGTAATTTGATTAATGCAATATTTTAAATTGGCCATGTACTATAAACTTCAGCTAAATAAGTTGTTTATGCCTTACTACTTTGAAATGTTTTCCCACATTTGTTGTAACATAAACTGCAATGAATTGCTTTTAAAAGGTATGGACTAAGATCTGCAAAAATGTACACAGAATGTAACAAATAAAAAAAAGAAGGTCAAATATTTTTTAATTATGCTTATTAAAATTCAGCATTCAGTATCCACAGTGAAAAGAGTACCAATATACACATTTTGCCTTTCTGCTGTATTGTTTTTTTAGTAGTATCCACTACTGTTAATTACAATATGACATACAAACGCTTTGATAAAAGCTCAAAAAACAATTAACGTGATTTATAAGAAACTAATTGAGTACTTTATAATTCAGTCCCCGGTTTTTCAAATCCCTCCCAGGTTTCCTTCGTTGAAGCCAAAGGATGAACAATATACTTTGTCAGCTCACCAGTCTCATGGCTGGCTTCCCTGCAGGTTTCTTTTCAGCGACAGGTTAGCCACCAGGGCAGATTAAGCCTTCTCCCCTCCCCAATCATCCAGTAATACCAGCAGGCTGTATAAAGCCCATGTTGGGTTTTGCCTGTTGAATGGTGGCTTATGGCAGCTAAAGACCTCTAGAGGGGAATCCTGAGGGGATTACTCTCACGTTCTCCATGAAGTGGGAAATCAAAACAGTCTTGAGCGTCTGGGGATGATCTCAAACATCCAGCATTCCCTCACATGCACGCGCACACCCAAACCCACCACACACATATCTATGTTCATTTGCAAACATGCTCAATTACATAGTCGCACAAATGCACACATGCACATCATCAACTTTAAGCATATTGAACACTCCCATCCATCTTACCCATTGACACCAAGGGTTTTTTGATACCCAAGTATAGACATCTAACAAGGGCCAGCTCCACTCTGAGAGGATTAGTGTAAGTCGGACTGATAATGAAATCATGGGCTGAGTAGCTCTTGGGAGGATTTTATACAAAAGAGGCCTGAATTACTTTGTCTTTTCTTTTTCAAATCCTTTCTTTTCTACGCTGAGAACATTAATAACAGTATGAATTCTGCAACGCATATCACCCTGTGGCCCCCTGTCCCTCTGTGCAGGGAACCCAAACATGTCCACCGTCCATAAAGAAACTGCTTAGCTCTCATCAGCAGCGGAACACATCGTCATGGCATTAATCTGCTGTAAGGCCCGCATCCTCTTTCACCACAAGAACTTCGACTTGGATTACACAGACAATCTGTATTCTCTCGCATAAATAGATTATTGCACAAACTAGGTACAAAATGCAGGCTGCTCTATGGTGAATAGTCAAGTGTCATCATGAATTTCTAAATTATCATCGGCACATAATAATCCAGTCTACATTTCCTGCTCTGTTCTTTAGTCACTGCTCATTGGTGTTATTAATTTTATGGGATTATTTGTAGTTGTATGTTGTATATTGTACGAAGTGTATAAGGTGACATGTTGGGATTTGGGGATGACATTTATCATGTGATCTAATATCTAAAAAATGTCAAGGACAACACTTCACACATCACTTTCACTGATGTGAGCAATAAGGAGGGTCAATTCTAAGAACCGAACTTTGTGCTTTAGAGTTGTGAATGTGCACTGTTTTGGGTCTTGAGCAATTGTTTAATAAGGGGAGCTCAGCTCAGTCCATCGGTCCAGCACGGACCACTTCCGAAGGTGCCCTTGAGCAAGTCCCTGTACCCCTAACTGCTCCCAGGGCATTGCACAATGGCTGCCCACTGCTTCTAATTGGGTGGAATAAATGCAAAGAACAAATTCTGCATGCAATGTACTCTGTATAAAATTGTATGTGGCAAATAAAGATCATTATCATTATCATTAATGTCGTAACGTGTCATGTTATGTTATACCACATATTGTTATGTTGTATCATGAAATGTTATTCTATGCAAGGGCGTCACTTTGTGGGTCTGGGGAGTGTGAAGAGACACCTAGCTTGCGAGACATCATATGCGATATTCGTTTGATGAGACTGAGAGCGGGGGGTCAGAGCGGACCGCCCCCAGGAAATTTTGATCATTAAACACTTCATTTCCTGCATTCTGGTGAAACTTTCTGCACCAATTTATGGTGGAAATGTTTTTATTTATGATAAAGGAAACACAACATTCAAGTAGCATGTGACATTTCAAAATGTACAAATATAATAGAATATAATGCAGTGCAGCTCTCAGGCATTCTGTGTTGCTATTCAGTTTTTCAGTACTGCTTTTCAGTTTTCTCCTGTCAATCAGCTTTTCTCATGTAATATCATCACTGCTGATGCAACACATATGCAGGCATGATTTAGTCTTCCCTAATTATGTGTCATGTTCACAGGGAGAGAACAGAAAACTTGGCCAAACACAAACTGTGTCAATGACTTGTTAAAGTTACTGATTGGTGTATGCACATTTCTGGGTCATTTTTTTATCAGTAGCTTGTTTTTTTAGCTGAAGTTATTTTTTTGGACAATACACATTTTTTCTTCTATATTTTAATTGCATTGCTTGTTTTCTTAGTGTGCAAATCATCCTTTTCTAAAAGCGTTTTCATTTGTTATTTAACTGCAAGCTATATTCCATAAAATTTTTAAACAAATTATGCTTTAAAAAAGTGGACGGGACAAAATCAGCCATTTCAAAAAGTGGTGGGGGCATGTCCCCAGCGTCCCAAGTGTAAATGACTCCTATGATTCCATGTTGTTACAAGATTACAAGGTTGTTTATTTGTCATTATACAACACAAGGTTGTATAACGAAAAGTTTGTTGTCCCATCGTGCCACACACACAGAACCATGCCTTGTCATATGATGTCATGTCTTGCCCATGTTACGTTATAATTTGAGTCATATAGCATTTCATGTTACACTATGTCATGTCATGTTATTTCATGTCTTGTTATATGTCATATCACTGAATGTTGTGCCATGTCATGTCACAGAACGTCATCTCCAACATGTGATGCCATGGAGTGTCAGATTATGTCATGTCATGGCACATCACATTATGTCATGCTGTGTTATATCATATGATGCAAATATCATGTCATGTTTATTTCATGTTTTGTTCATGTAATGTAATTCCATTCTGTGATTTGTTTGGAACAGCTTTAGAAGGAACGTATTTATTCAGACACTGGAAGCCAAACTTCATAAAGTGAAAAAACATTCAAGGACATGTCCACCCACACCATCACATCAGAGGAGGAGGATTTTCAGTGTTAGGAAGTTATCTTTTAGCATTTACAATTGGAGTGAGTCATGCACAAACGCCCTCTCAATTCGCTTAGAGGCAACACAACCATAAACAGCTGCTACTTATGAAAAGGTAACATTTTTGTTTGGCAAACACTGTGAGATATTTGTCAATGACTTTCAATCTATGGTTCTGGTCAGAGAAGATTTCCTCAAAGTGTCTAGTCACAATCCCTGTGAAACTGACCTGTAGCTTATGCACAAAAAGCTTGGAGAGAAATGTAGGTCAAAAGCTAATTATGTGGTCTGGCAAGTGGGGCTTATATCAAGATATTTCACAAGGACTACCACAGATCTGCCTGCACATGCTTGCTCAAGACGTGTACCATGTGATCAGTTAGGCTATTATTTGTTTGGGTATATGATACTGTCACACCTTCACCTTATGAACTTAATGGTCTTCAAAAGCCAATGTCCAAATGTCAGTGTAAGCTGTCATGGTACTTTTGTTGATTTAAATCAAAGAAAGAATACAATGACCAATCTTATTTGTCAAAACCTTCCCTTTTGGAGGGTCTCATAGAAGAACAGTAATTTAGGGATCAGGAAGGGAAAGCCACCTGTTGAAAGACAGAGGGTAGGAGCTATCTACATGCCTTCCCAGCATGCCTCTGTTCACAGCCAGGAAGTACAGTTTCAGGACTTAACATTGCATTCCTCAAGTTGCTTCAACTGTGATCTCACAGGAATGCTGTTCTCAAAGTGTGTGAGATTAATATTTAACATGACATTCGTTGAAATGCTGAACAGATTTTGTGGTTTGCATGGCTGTGTTTTCTTAAGCGCTCTGCTGCCACCGTTATCAGGTTCTTGTTCATAACAAAGTATTTATGGGTTGTCTCAAGTGATTGATGCACAGGTGGGTGTGTTGTTGTTTCAGGGTACTTGCTGGGGGCACAGGCAATATTTTGCACTGTTTAATCACTGCGCTTATATCTGCAATCTTAAAAATAGTAATAAAAAGCATGTAATTATGACACAATCAAAACGCATTTAGCAAAGTAACCATTACTTAACAAGCCCACAGAGAAACTGCAGTCTAAACAACAAAATTTAAATAATATTTTTGCATTTTGTTCAAGGAAAGTTGAAGAATTGTGCTGCTTTAATTCATAATTCAAGGTGTCGATTTCAAAGTCCTTCTATATTAATTAAATAAGTTTGTCTCCCCGAAATCAATTTCTTTTACCCATGTTGCTCATTCTTTCTTCCATCTTCCTAACACAAATGGTGCAGAGACTGCTTAAGACATCTACCACAAGGTACCATTTACTTAAATCAGGAGCAACCTGGGCCCTTGTCAGATCCACGTATTGCTATAGCAACAACAGCCTGGCCATTGAGATATGAACAATGTGATGGGGCAAATGGAGCAGACTGAGACTGGAGGCGCGGGAGAGATGGGAAACTTCGGCTATAATGAAGACATATGATGTGTCTCCTCCAGTTCTGCTGTAGATCATTCAGAACGCCGTTATTTGGTCCTCTTCAAAGTTAATATGTTCTCCAAATTTGGAGGGAATTATCTAGATTTGATAGATGTCTCCCAGTTAAACCAAAAGGATGTTTACCTGATGCAGAAGATAATAATAAACCAGGCTTAATGACATGCAGAATAGATACTTTCATGAATATATTTATATTATATTTGTAACCACACAGGGGGATGATTTTAGATGTTGTCAATTTGCAGTATAGATTAAAGTCTACATGAACTGACCATTAAAATATTTAAGAAAATGAAATGAGGATGTATATTACATCCTCTGCTTGATTCCTGTGCAGTATTTATGCTTAACAAAAACACACCTTTGACAGGAAGCAATATTAAGTGCAGAATATAATTTGATTATATATAGACATCCTGCTGTTTCATTCATAATTTAAGCTTGCTCTGAAAACGTATGTGACATAAAAAAAATAAATAAATGCATGTTAGATTTAACTTTAAAAAGAGGGAAGGAAATGTAGCTTGTAGGTAAAGAATGTGGAGAGTCTCAAGAAATAGAAAAAACTGTTGGTCAAACGTAACTCCCTCAGAGCGATCATTGCACTGATTGGGTGACAAAGATGAAAAAGCCCTTTTCAATAACTCAGACTAATGTTGTGCCTTTGCTTAGACCGGCTGTTGCCCAGGGTGCGTGTGAAATGCTTGGCGTGGACAAAGTAAACCATGGCCGGTGCCCATGCTCCATTGTCCTCAAAGCCTCCTAAAGAGGTCTCTTCACAGGTCCAGCAAACACACTCTCCAGACTCTTGGCATATCTCTGAAGATCCTCCTTTTGTGTGAGGCAACACATTACTATCTCAAGGAGAGGAGCAGGGGAAACAAGGCAGCACTAGTGAAAGGGCTTAAGTATCTCACCCCCCACCCCAGACCGCCTCTTCTCCTTGCCAGATGATAATTGGGACTGAAACACTTTTTTTTGGTCCAAACCTAATTCAGTGAGTAAATTGCAACATGGGAAAAACATGAATGGGGCCCAAGCTGTGTAGTGACTCAGCCACAGAGACGCTAAGAGTCGCTCTTTGTGGTCGTCTACAAAAGGGAAATGTTCTGTTAATCAGCATTGTTATATAAGTAAGTGTGCTTTCCTTCAAAACTATGCGATTGAATGCTCCCACTGAGGGGGTGAATGAAAAATATTGATAGTGAGGGATGAGTATGAGCACTGCAAATATTATATGATGTTGGGAAAGTAAACTTGGGTAAACTCACAGCTGTAAGATCTGTCAGCCTGATTCATCCATTTGTTTTTATTTAGAAAAAAAGTCAATAGAAAGTTATGAGTGTGTTAGTGTGACTGCATCAATCGGTCATTTCTCACAGCAGTTTAATTCCTTGCAGTTGGCATGGAAAACAACCCACAATGCTGACCTGACCAGCTTATACCGAATTGTTTCCCTCTGCTTGTATGAAAAAAAAATGCAAAGCAGATTAAAATTCAACGAGGAATGCAAAAAATGCCTCTGCAAGGCTCAGCAACAGTCAAAGCAATGCTATACGAGAGTTTACTTCACTGACATGCAGAGAGGGATGCACCTCAGAAAAAGGGCTGTTGATTAACAAAGCAGCTACACAAGTAGGTTATATTGCTTGATGCCAAGTTGCAGTATTAGTTTTAGCAGAGCTTTTAAAATGCGTATTTCCAAAGTGGTACAAAGCAACTTCCTGATTTCCAAAGAGGCCACATGAGTCATATAAACTGTAAAACCGCTTGTATCTAAAGCCAAAACAGAAAAAGATCAAACCTTGTGTAAAAAGCACAAACCTCTGTGCAAAGAAAACATATCCATACAAGTGATATTATTGTTTATTTTTATCGTTTGTCCTAAAGAGCTGTTTGAAAAAAGAATGCTGTCACAATAAAATGTATCTTGACAGTTATTCTAGTAGCAGGTGGTTGTCACTGATGCATTGTCACTGACTGTATATGAAAGTAAGAACCATTTTATGCTTTCGAGGTATATATTTTTGGGGCATTCTTGCCTTTATTAGATAGAAAGACAATAGAGAGTAGAGATGGAATGATATGAGAGAAATCAGGGATGACATGCAACAAAAGCTAGACACAAAAGAATGGCCAGACTCGAATTGAGGTCGTTGTAATCACATGGTCAGCATCGTAAATCCCTAAGCCTCAGGACATCCCAAGAGTGTCAACAGTTTATGATTTACCTGTTCTTCAAGTTGTTAATTTCCCTCCTAATGGGCTGCTAAACAATTTCAAGAGTTTTCTTATGGATCAGGATGGAACACCTTTAATGACTACCCCAATTAGAACTAAATGTCTGTGAACCTTTATGGAAAGTTTTGATGTACATACCTCTTTCATTTCTCACAGATTTGGAGACTTTCTTCATCTTCACCCTATTTGATTACCGTTTAGTCTTTATAAAACATGCTGAGATGACAAACAATAGTAATATAATGTAAACAATAGTAATAAAACAATAGTAATATACAGTAGTTACTCATTTCAGGCATGTCACTGCATAAGAAATTCCAAGCACAACTGTTACAAACTATAGAAAACTATAGTTCGTGCGTGCACACAGTGTTTCTAATAAAGCCAAATAAATGATATGCAGAAAAACAATGAATGGAAAAGACTCCTTACAGTAGCTACTAACCCCCTAAAACCTTGGGCAGGTCCTGCTTAAACCAGGAAATAGGTTGAAAATAAGAACAAGAATATACAAAAGTATAGCTTCAGGCAATCTTAAGTGATAATTTTCCAAATTGCTAGTCTCCTCTTTCTTCTGTCTCTCCGAACAAGTTCAAATCCCTCACTCAGACAGACGACTCTCTCATTACTGCTCTCTGCATACATGTGATGTGAACAGGTAAACAGTAGCAGTACAGTAGCGTGCTGAATGCAGGACAAAACTAAGGTACACTATGTAATAATAAAAGGTGGGTCTGCAGCAGGATGTGAAGTCACACTTTTTGTGTGGGAAGGCTACTGTAAGATAGGGTGGGTATGTGTGACTTCAAATCAGGCAAATCAAAAAGTACATTTTCAGATTAAAACATACCCGAAGCACTTAACCCTACATTAGATTGCATCATTTTGTGTTTATGTTTGTACCTTTTATGAAGCTGAGTACATTAGCAGAACACAGCGCCCTTGCTGTTCCAGTGCAAGGATCCTGGGAATGTGTTCTGCCTTTCCTGGTGTAGTCTGTATATTCAACGGCCGCAATGGGTAGCAAACCAAGGGACATAAAGGATGATAATCTCCTTGGAATTCCACTGCATTTTCTTATAGAGACGAGGGGAGTGATGGACAGTGGGGTTTAAAGGTCAACGGGACCAGTTTGCTGAGGCCCATCTGTCGGCTCCTGCTCTGTTTACGCACCATCTCAGGAGTGAAAGGCGAGCGTCTCAAGAGCTATCCTGTTCTCATAACACCACATCGCTTCATATTGGTGGAGGAGACACAGAGGGGAGCTTGTGGTGGTTTGCGCCCAGCAGTAGTGTTCCCCATCCAAAGAGACATACAGACAAAACCTAATAAGCCATAGAAAAGGTTTTGACTCAAGGGCCTTCACTTTAGAGATTCGGTGTTTTCAGCTTTGATGCTGCAGATTTCAAGACCATTTTTAGCAGATGAAGGCTAGAAGTACATAAAAGCCGTACTTTTGTTCATTGTAAAAGGTTATTTTGAGCCAAATCATGTCAAAACAGAGGAGTATTTATAGACCACTTTAAGTAGCAGATTTGACACATCTATAGAAACGCATGACAGAGACAAAAATAAAGATTAAACAACTGACTGTAAACTTTCAACACAAACGCCAAGACTGTATGCGTGTCAGCACATTTGCTATGTGCAGTATAATTACAAATAGCATAATCTAAATGGGATTAACGCTGTGAAATATAATGTGGTTGTTGCAATTAGTGAGCAGGCTTCCCATTAGCTTCACATCAGCTTGTTTATCAGTGAGTTTCTGTTTTCTTTGGCACATATCAAAGTGAAACTGTGTTCATATTCCAAAAAGATTTCATGCCTTTAAAATGACACATTCACACCTGTAAGCTTGCCGGGTCTGAAATACTCTAAGTAAGTGCTTCATACCTACCATTTTGACTCAACAGTGAGTCATTTCATTCACAAAATCTATGATTATACGTTTTAATAACACTGTGCCACTCGATGAGAGAAAGGATGGCTGACTGAATATCAAATGGTGATATATACAAAATGAGATGGTTATCCCAGCCATTTGAAACTATGATACTGTACTTAGAGTGCATTTTGCCTTAACTTGTAAAAATTACAGCCTTAGCTATGTATTTAAGAGGAGCTGACTACAGTTGAAACGCAATATATGAACAGTCCATGACCACATTAAACAGCACTTTAATATTTGACTTCAAAGTGGCAGAGCAAGAGTACCAGGAGCAAGCAAAAACAATAATTTCACACATCATTATAAATATTAGTTAAAATTTGAATATACTTTTCCTTGGGATTTTATTATGTTTACCTTGTGTAATGACAGGATAGTTGAGTGATGGATGTGTGAAGAATAAATCCTGCTACTTCTCATAAGAGTTAAGATAAAAAATGAATCAAATTTCATATGCAGGATAAAGCTTATGTTCGTTTTGCCAAGCAATACTATATTATTGGTTGTTATTGGCTTAGAAACAGCTGGCCTTGCTCTTTCCAAGTGTAAAACAAATCCGTCCAGCGCCTCAAAAATTCTCTAATTAAAATTTTATATCTTGTGTGTTTAATCCACACAAAAAAACTAAGTTTCTGTTTTTACGGGAGGTTATGTGAGTTTGTCAGGCATCACATAGATGCCTAGAGTTCTGGAAGTCAACTTGTTTATTAGTGAGCTTTAACGGTGCTGGTTCCTTCAGACAGAGCCAGGTTATCTCTTTCTCCCTCTTCTCAGTCTTTATGCTAGGCTAAGCTAATGGGCTACTGGCAGTAGCCTTTATTTACCAAACAATGATATTGATCTTTTTATTTCAAAAAGAAAGCAAATAAGCATATTTCTTAAAATTTTAAATTGTTCTTTTATAGTTTGAAAACCTAAAATATTTGCTGTCTTGTAGGTTGTCATCCACAGAACTGCAACCAATAATATTTTTAAATGCTATATTTTACTCTATGTGATTTATATTACTGTGATTGCATTATGGGAAGAACACATGTAAAAGTGAAAAAATTTGAAAAAAACAAGAAGGGAACATTTTAAAAAGTTTCATGTTTTTATTCAGTTACTTATTTGTGAAATGAGTTTTACATGAGCCATATCACAAGTTTAAAATATTAATTTTTAATATGAAAGAGGATGTAATTACAAAACAGCCCTGTGAGCAATGTTCATTACATTAATCACAGGAGATTAAGCTGAGGTAACATCAGTCAAAGTCTTCAGTAGCATGAACCCTCCAAAAAGGAAACAATGAGGCTAAATCTTAAGAGATAACCTCACTTTGTGTTAGAGTTGTGTAAACTGGGGAAATTCCTATTGTTGGCAGATGTACCAGCAGGCCTAGAAAGTCCTTTAGGCATTCACCGTGCAAGTCTTGGCTACACTAGACACAGCCTGAGGAGCTCAGACAAAATATTCAAACCCCAAATACAAAAAAAAAAGTAATCACACAGGTGAGAGAAGAAACATAGTTTGTCTTGTCAATTCATGAGGTTTGCATGTGAGAAAAAAATGCACAATTATGTCACCTTAATTTTATACCATTCAGTAAGTAGCTAATATGAAATAATGATGTGACAAATAGGAACATCAAAGTTCTTGTGAAACATTTAGACTTGCTTTGTGTAGGCAGACCTGAGCATGTCCGGACACGCTCACGTGAACATTTAATAAATCTTACATTGAAGGAGGAAAACCCTTAACAGATTGATTAACTGCTGACAGCTTTATGACAAAATTACTATTGTTGCACTCGGAGCACTCATCATTAGTTAAATCGATGGTAAGGCATGATCATTTATACTATACCGCACTTCTAGTGTCTCTGTCAGCCCTTTCATTTGGTCCAAGTCTATCACCAGTCCCAAGCTGTACAACACACAGGCTCTCCTAATAGCCAGTAGTTATGACAGCAGCTGTCATGTGACACCTAATAGCCTTTAATATGAACTTAATATCTCAGCAAAGTTTAAAGTACTGAGCTTATAAACTGTATTTTTAACCTGTAGGTAATGAAATAGGATTTTATGAATTATTTTGTTGTTTATAATATTTGATTCAGTTTAATTTATTTTTGAACCTCAGCTAAAAGCTAATTCCTCTTAACTGAATGAATTAATTTTTGAAAAAAGTAATTACATTTCTTTACATATTAGTCAACAGCTAAAGTAATTAGGTACATTACTCGTTACATTACTTTCATTACTTTTGCTCATCAACAGCTAGCTTAGCCCCACTACTGCACGTATATCTGGCTGTTTAGCTGCTAAATGCTTAACTATGTTCACCAGCTAACTTTGTTGTTTGGTCCTGGGCAGGTAGCTTTATCAGAGCTACTCGTGCTGGGTTTATCTGACTTTTTTAATGACAACAGATGATTTTTGCAGCTGAAAAAAAGGGTTTGACGAGAGCGGTAGTGTGAACCGTAACAGTAAAGTTGTGGGGTGTAAAACCAAAACTTTTAGCTGGAAGATGCTAAAACATTCTGTAGAGCTGAAGGGAACTGAAGAGTCTGGTGATAGTTCTATGTGGGTTTATCAACAATCCATTACATGAAGTCTAAAAATATTGATTAGTGCAACTTTAAAAATGTTGCACTTTAGTGTTTCCCATTAGATAGTCCAGAATTTTACCATTAATTAATACTATAGTTGTACGTACTTGTGTTGTCTTTATGACATCTTGAGCATATTGATAGCTAGCCACATGGAAATTCACTGTGCTGTTTCCTCTCTCATTGTTAAAACTTTAGCACATGCACCTGAAATGCACCAGTCTTTAATGCAGATGAAGTGGAAAAACACCCCAAACAATACCAACTTGTCTGAGTGAAATGATTAGGCTAAATCACATTTGTTTGGCTAAAGCAGCTTAAAGCAAGAAGCATGCATCGCCAACTGCGTAATAACACAGTGACTGGTGAGGGGCTTAAGAAATACCAAAAGTCTGACAAAACAACAAGCTGTTGGGTCTAATGGCCTCATTCTGTCTGTGTTTAGATTCATGTTCATTATAGTTCATGCAAAGTTTACATTTAAATGTTCAGCAATGGCCATCATTGTATTGACAGTGGCAAGACTAACAGGACAACCAGCTTTTTACTCACTTTCCTGCTTTCCTGGTCAAAGGGGTATGTTAAATTATTCGTGTATGCACCTGTGCATCAGTGCACATCTTGAAAAAAAAAGCTAATTGCCTCCAAATGAGTCAACTAAATGCTTGGCAGGAAAAATCATTCTGCACCTTTACAGTTCTACTGCCACTGATGAATGCTTGTTGATGGTGTTTTCTGAGTTTTAAATACTCCTCAAAGTGCTCGCTGCAACTTTAAGTCTCACTCGACACGTACCCTCGTCAAAACGGGGCAATCCAATATGCCCTCAGCCTCGGGTCAGCCCCTTCCTTCAGCGACAGCCGCACAGCTCCAGCAGTTAGTAACTTCATCTCATTCACATCATCTTTCACAAAAGGTGTCTGTTTACAAAACCCCAGCAAACGCAACACTTACCACGTCGGAAGGTACAAAGCCCTAGTCGAGTGATCTGGGCCTGGCAATGAAAGATGAAAGCCCAGACTGAGACTGGTGCTCTGAAGCGCGTGTCTGGATGATGCTCTCATCGGGCTGCAGATGGACAGGTGGAGGAGAAAGAGCGCAAAGACAGCCAAGAGACGTGGACAGGGAGGACATGTTTGATACACTTTGATATGTGCACTCCACCTGAGCCCAGACTGTGAGTGTGAGGAGCGATGAGCAGGGACTTGTCAGACGCTTTATGGGATGCGCCGTTTGTTTATTAATCACTAGGTTCTGTGATGTGTCTCTCATCACCCCAACAGGTATAATTAAGCTTTAAAGGGCATGGGAGGCTTGATGTGTCTGCAATTCATTTTGTTTTATCTCCTTGTTCCTTTTGAAGTCACTGCTGCATGGGTAAGGTGTGAGTGTACACTGTAGAACGTGTGTGTATGTGCATGTGTCTACAGTAGTGTGTGTAAACCTCTGTATGGTCAGAGGCCTTCTTAATGAAGAATTTTTTCTGTGGCTCCGATGTTGCATGACCTGCAAAATGTCTGCTTACACGCCAGCTTGTTTAGCCTGACACATCTTGTTTAGCCTCAGCGGATTCAGTCGTTTTTGAGGAGTGACAGTTCAAAGGTTGTCAGTTTCTGATGGCCAGGTATTGTGCTGCTTGTATGACATCTTGGGTTCCCAGCACGCAGCTGCGGTGGCCTGTTTTTCAGCACAAGTATCTGACAGATGTTGGGGGGGTAAACACAAAACCGTCTCGTTGTGACTGACGTAGCTCTATTGACCCCATCAAAAAGGTCAAGTGAATGGAATATACATCAGAGAAATGTAGAAATGTTTGAATTTCATGACTTCTTCTCCACTTCATCTCAGCTGAAATTGATTTGTGGTGTCAAATGAGATACGTTGAGTGGGACTATACGTAGGAATGTAAACAAGGCAGCACTGTGCTTTACTAGCCTTGATCTTCCATTTCAGCTCTGTTCTAGCAACAATAATCCTCACATTTAACTTTAAAGAAAAATCTAGCAGCTAACGAGAGCTGCTGCAACTTCAGGGGCTCTATTCTAAGCAAAATTAGAAGCTGTAACAAAACACAGGCTATCAAAACACCTTTTACTACCTGTATGTAGGCCAAACTATTGTCCATAACATCTGATGTGCTTCTTCTTGATTCTGTTCCATGTGATTCTCTGTCAGGAGCAGGCAGAGGTGTGAAAAGATGAGAAGCTCACCTGTTTACTTTGGCAGTGGAGACTGAGCAGGCAAACAGCCAGTAGCCTGTCACTTTTCCCGCTGGATCCTCCAGTTGTGTCCCCTCACCTGTGAGTGAATCGATGTAACTCATGCAAAAATGTTACCTGGCATTGCACTTAACATGACGAGCACGGGTCAGGGGAACATTTCAGGATCAGTCCCGCCTGGAAGGAGCTTACGTAAATTGAAGGCGGTATTTCTCTGACATTAATCACATTCATGTGGAAAAACTGATTGTGTTGCTGAGAGAAGACTTTATTTGGCTTATCTAGGGTGGAACAGATGAATATACTTTCAGATGCAGAATGACACTATTTCTAAATGCATCATTTTGTCTTGTCTGTTTTTGTTCAAATGCTTGTTTCTTTAACTGTCTGATTCAAATTGTAGTTTTTCCAATATCCAATCTTGATAATAAATATTCCTATGTTAGGAATGGGGATTTATGTCATTAGTAAAGATTTATTTGATGCTCTCTTTCAAACATGCTGATATTTATAAATAGACATTCATCAGATGATCGGAGCAATAGCTTCGATGAGACAGATAATGAAAAACAAAAACATCTGTGGCTGCACCTTTGGTATATTGAGTAACGAGTAAATAAGTGTTTCTACTTTACCTATCATCACACACTAAAATTATAACCAGAAATCAACAGACTGCGTTTGTTCGGCAGAATCTCAACGCGCTTTGAAGTTTGCAAGCAGAGGTGAATGACTTGCCCTCTGAATTGTGAAGCAACATGTGTCATTTAGACAGCAGAGATTTGATGTTTTTTTCATGATAGACTTTGCTTTTGAAGATCAAATTGTGTGGAGTAGTTTTACTAGCCCAGATGTTTGACAGCTTAATGCTGAAAGCTGAGCTGGCAATGAGACATGACCCATGTCAAATGAGACGTGGTTGCAATGCATTGCATATGTAATAAGGCAATGCTTTCTTTTGGCCATTCATTAACCAATGGAAAACCAATGGAAACCAATGGAAAGTAGAGAGTTAAACATATTATATACTGTGCTTTTTTGTGCATATAATAAGTTTGAAATAAGTGAAAATCCACCCAAAAGAGTGACCATCTTCCACAGAAAGCACTGCTCCTCAAATGCCTGAAAACAACTTGATTTTAGTCCAGCTTTGACTTCCGTAACCCATCTGTGTCACTGCTCAAACCAAGCTAGTTAATATAAAGTTAAAATAACCTTAGATACCCTACAGTCAACGGACATAAAGTTGTTGCTGTGATGTAGAGACAGTGCACAGTTAAATTGTCATGTATGAAAGGTAAATTTGTTTCAAATGAATGAATGAACTTTCCACTCTGGAACATCTTGCTCCAGTCTAGGTTTGCAAAGCTGGTTCGGGTTTTTCTGCCTGTGTTTCCGGAGCTAGGGCTGTAATGGTTCTGAAACCGAGACCAAAACCGCAACACAGAAGTCCATGGCCTTGTGTCGCAGTCCTGAGGGTGAAAACTGCGTCACACTCGCTCCCCAGACTGTTGAGCTTTCATAATGACAGTGTAACTGTGGTGGCAGCAGGCGATGGGGGGGCAATAGCAGTGTATAATGTATTTGTATTAATAGTATGTTATTCTAGCTCATTTTCCACCTTAAGTGTTTATTCACTACTTGAATCTGCTCCCGTTCTCTTTACTTGTCTTCTCCCGGCACTCACAGACACAAACACAGCAACAACGGCTTGCACTGTCTCTTTCTGTCTCTCTCTGCCTGTATGAATCTCTGCTCTGCTCACTGTCTCCAGCAGCAGTACATTTTAAAAAGTTGTTGCGTTTGACTTACAAGTGATTCTGTTTTCAAGTGCGCCTTACCTAAATAAAATTATGACTTGAAATAACCTGAAAATGAGGATAATATGACCTCTTTAACAGGAAATAAGGGGAGAGAAAGATGACATTAAACAAAGGTCAATGGCAGGACCATTGATTTTGTGATTTCATGGTCAGCACCCTAAACCATCAATGGAAATCTTTAACTTTCCCGTCATAAAGTAGAAGTAAAGATGTTTAGTGAACAAAGTGTTCAAATTTGGAAATTTTAGTCGATGTGAAAAAAATAATTGCATTTTCAACTCAATTCCGTCCTTTTCTGGCTTTTACTAACACCTCCCACTGTACTGTGATGGATCTGCCTCTCCTCAGCTTATACGTATCAACACTATACAGTATGTGCTATAGAGAGGACCAGCTTTGGCAGATGAATTGATCCCATTTGCCATAGCAGCCCTAAATACAGTGCCGTCTGTATGTTTGGATGTGTGTTTAGCCATATGCATGTCTATATGTGAGAATATGTGGGGGGTTATTCGGGGTGGGAGTTATGATGATAGATACCATGAGACTGTATAATTTGTTTCCTGCCAGAGATTTTCCCATACCATTCATAGCATGGGATTTATCTGTTCATATCTGTGGGTGTGACAGGCTATTATGGGCAATGCTGCGAATCAATGAGGAGGATTGCTTTATGGCAACTTATATTTTTATTTTGTTTTAATGTAATGAGATACTCTTATTTGTCCAGTGTTTAATTAATTGAATTATCTTAAAACTTCAATACCTGGTGATTTTATCCTTAAACACTTTCTCAATAGCTTTTCCAGAAACTGCACTATTACAATTTATATCAATATTGCAATATAAAATTACACACTAAGTGTGTATCTGTAACGTTTGTGAAAACAAAATGCCCTTGGACGATAAATACTATCTATTCATAGCATATTGTTTTTGCAGGTAGCATACAAGAAAGCAATGTACTATCTTATTTTATACTAACAGGATAGTTTTGTATTACATTAAAAATGATCAAATCAAACAACTACTTTAAAAACTGTCAATTAAAGGACAAAGAGAAAGCAATGGTGTTTTTTTAACCAAGATTTTATATGTATTTGTTTTTCTGAAGCATTCCAGGAGTGGTGTCACTACTGTCCACAACTAGTACCTCATTTATGTTGTGTATTGTGAAATATCATATAAATTAAACACATTTAATCTTCCGTCACAACATTTTGATCACCATATGATCCTGAAATATGGTATTAAATATGTGAAAAACATTTTGCATGTATAAACAGTATGGACCCTTTAAAGTTGGTCACTGTATAGTTTGTTTTTCTCATTTTTATTTTTTAATGTTGATGTCTTGAACGTAAATTGTGTGCGTTGACAGGCTGAATATGGCTCTTCCTAATATCTTCCCACCCCTTCACCTAAATATGGATTCATCCGTTGTAGTACATGTAGGGTTGTAGGCGGAGAAAGCGGGGTCCTGTGCAGACGCGGAAAGTCCCCAATTACGTGGTAATTCTAGAGAGTGGTTGTGATATTTATTCTTATTGCCCAAAGAACTTGGCATTTATGAGACTCACCACAAACACATTCCCCACAGCACAGGCAAACGTCAGGCTCTTTGCACTCGTTCAATCAGATGAAATGGTGCTGATTTATAGTGGAGTTTGGAAGGAAGTCTCCCGCAGCCCTGCTTATTTAATTCAGGTGCTCCTTTTAAAAAATGAAATAAGTAATTTACGTTTACAGTAATTTTTCCCAGCCATGACAAACACTGCTCTGTGTTTCCAGTCCAAGGATTATGCTTTTTCCTGTGTTAGAAATATAAACAAAAGGTGTTTATCTGGTACTGATGGATCTGGAAATTGCACCAGACAAATTTGATATCAAGTTTTCAATCAAGCTTCTTTCATTCAGCAGAATTACTGCCATACATTGTGCCTACAACATTACAACCTACTACCTACCACCTACAAAGGTCAATTGACTGCCCTCCGTGCTTAAAGGGTATTATTTGACTCGAATGGAGGTGCATTGTATGTAATCAGCATGGAGTCAAAATGCAAGTATGAAAGGGAATGTGTAGAAGTTGCAATGCCTTTCAGACACAGCGGGGGTGGTTCGATTTTCAGTGCTTATGCCTTCACAGGGCACAATTTATGGCCATTATGGTGGTCTATTTCTAGCTATAGTGATGGATTCTGCTCAATTATTGTCCATTATGGAGAAAGATGGCCGCACTACCATCACCACCAGACATTATTGGTTCCTCCAGAAGTGGAATTACATTGAAATCATTGCTGCATGTTCAGCTCAGTTACAAGTAAGCTAAACTGAAATTCTTTTGTTCTGTGATGTATTTATGCAGCAGTTCCTAACCTCTTTTTGATCATAGGCTACATGTAACAGGCTGCATATTGTGAGCATGTGTGCGGTCCTCTCAAATAATTATTTTCTCCTTTTCAGATTCTTTCATTTGAATAATTTTTGAGGCCTTAAGAACTTACTATTTCACAATTAAAAAGCAAAGATTAGAGAATAATCGAAATTAATATTTTCTGGGTAGTTTTTATTATTTACTTCCCAAGTAATAATCTGTTGACCCCTTAAATAAATTGTCGGAGATTCCTGACCTCCAAGTTGTAAATTTTATCACGACTGGCTAGCTTACTGTAGTTGCCTAACCTAATACAGCAGAGTGTAGCCTGCAGGTAATAATAGCAGCTATATCCCACTATTGGATGCAGGGAAGTTTACTCTTCCCCAGTCAGACCCTTTGGAGACTGCAACATTTGCCAAACACGGTGAGTCTTTATCTTAAAGCTTTTTCTCTTGTAACATCAACAGTGAAACATTTTAAAACTTCTACAATAAAGTATAAATCTAAATCTCTGTCTTTCTTGTCCAAGTTTTAAGCTAACAGCCACACAGGTGTATGTTATTATACACAAGTTTTACATTTTTCCTCATCATACTTATTTTTAAAAAGTCAGCTGAAAACATTAAAAAGTCAACAATTTATGGAATTAACATTGGCTTAACAAGCTAGCTATAGCTGAACAAAGTACCTGTCACCGACTGGAAATGAAGCACATTGTTTTATAAATTACAAGAAATATTAAGTGATAAATCTGCCTCCGTAGTCATAAGGAACTGCAATATTTGCTGTGCGAAAACAGGGTGGCTTTTTCTAAACATTCAATTGCTCTGTTCCTATGTAATTAGCATGTTTTGTCTTTGTACTAATTGTTGTTGTAAGTGAAAATGCATCCCACAAGATCTCCCATCCAGGATATCTGAGTGTGCTAATGGGCCACATGCTGTCTGCACAACATTGCTAATTATCTAACACTTTTCCTACACTGGTGCTGATCCTTACACTACACTATATCTAATAAGTAAACCCTCCACAGCCATTCTCCTGCTTTCAATATGTTTATGTCTGAATAATGGAGAAAAATTAGGAAATAGAGGGTGGGTTCCTATTATTCCTGGCATCGGGGCGCTGCAGTGGCTGTCGTCTCGCCAGAGCTCAGGCTGGCAGTCAGCACAAACTGGAGGTAATTGAGAGGGAGAAGTCCCAGCCAGTTGCACGGGGGCCTCCACGGGCCTCTGAATGCCACCGTAGCCCCCAGCGGACATTAATCAAAATGCCCGATCAATAACTTCTCAAGTGCTAATAAGCACTGGCACATTTTGTGATATGTGAGACCCTCCATCATTTCAACTACCAGGAGATTTATAGGAAATCCATTGTTAGGTCCAAAGTATGAGGTAATGTAGCACTTAGTAAATGAAGTAAAACCAAAAGCCTGAGGTGATTTGTATTTCATTTACAAAGGACATGTCTAATCATTAGGAGCTCCATCTCTCTGAAAAGCAACCAAACGACTGTAATGATGGCTGTGTTCTTTTATAGCTTACTTACTCAGCAATGATGCAAGAGATAACAGCAAACAGAGAAGCCTCGACGTCCTCCACTCCTGGCTGGTTCACTTCCAGATAGCCATGGGGGACTCCTATCCACCATGGAGTGATTAAAGTCATGTTAGGGAAGCATTATGGGTCAAGCCATAAAATAATTTGATTTCTGTCCCCCTCTACTGTCTCCTATCAAAGTGATTGGTCCCCTGGTCATCTCACTGGCTGACATAATTGTTAATTAACCATTATGGGCTGCCCTTTCTCATCTATATCTCACAGCAATTACTTATTTGACATCAATGCAGTATATCACAGTGTATGATGTATGGGCATCATAGACCTGTTTTATTGGTATGAAGCGATTCAGTATCATGGAAGTGTTGCATGTTTACTAACATTTAAATGCTTTATTTACTCGAGTATTGATTACTGTCATGTTTGTTTCACATGTTATTTTCTGCAGGTGCCTAAATTCTTGGCAGCATATGCACGAGCACTGAAGAACTGACAGAGTATTTTCCTTTTCAACCTGTTCTTTTTTAACCTTTCGCTTAAGTCATCAGCTCTTTGCATGTCAAGGTGAGTTGTCTTTTCAAAAATACCACAGATCAGGTAAAGAGGTCCAGGGGGAAGAAAGTTAAATAAAAAGCTCTTTAAAATGGTATTCATAAAGAAAAAGACAAACAATGTACTTGTTGAAAATAAAAGCGCACACTAAAATCCATTCTGATGACAGTTGAGAATGCAGGCTTTATGGGGGACTTGAGCCCCATCTTTGCCGTATCTTTTAAGCGTGATTATTTACTTAAAAAAACAAACCAAAGCTCCATGTCTGGCATTGTGGACGACAGGCCTTTGATTGAGCTCTAAGCTTGAATTCTTAACTAATAAATTGTTCCACGCCTTTGTCTGGGGCATTAACAGCAGTGGTCTACGTTTTTCTTGCCCTAATCTCAAGAATGCAGCAGCCTCTTGAGAAGCTCAGGGGTTTCCTCCTCTCCCAGAGCCAGGTCTTCACTTTGTTTTCTTAGAGGAGTCCCTGGATTGACAGGCCTCACCGTTAGCCCTCTCCTTGGCCATCTGTTCTCACAGATTCTGACTGAACACATCAAAGTCAATCAAGGCTGCAAAGCATTTTAAGAGTTACACACCCCCGTGCCGTATGTGAGAAATAAAGCAAACTTTTCATCAGGCTTACAAAAAGAGATGGTTGTGACTGTGTGTTTGTGTGTATGGTTTTCCATGTACGGGTGACCTGGTAGGGATCCCTTAGCTCATAGCACAGGTATGAGCAGCTTAGCTTTGTTCAGTGCCTACTCTGACGACAGCTTGGTGAGTCACCTAGACACATAGACTAACCTCCTTTGGTCAGATTCCAACTATTCACTAACAACTCCCTGACAATAAAATAATCATTAGTGAGACTGAGACAGTTTTCAAAGAGCAAAATTGCCTTTGCATGGTGATAGAAGGGGATAGACATAGAAATCAGAAATCCATATCGATCCATAATATCTTATAAACAAATCTACAATCTAATTTACTAGCTGTCAGGTAAATGTAGTGGAGTAAGAAGTACAAGTAGCAGTATCAAGATTAAAGCATTTAAACAGTAAATATTGCCAAAATATGGACATTTGCCTGGTATATTTTTTAAAAAAGTATGATACCTTGTATTTTAGTTTATTTTCATCAAATTTACAGTGACAATAGCATTCCAGGTGTATTAAAAGATATTCAGTTGCATTAAAATCTATTTGATGATGGTTTTGATGGTTTATTCCATTAAAACTATAGCTTTTTTACCAGGCAAGGATGAAAATATCATATTTTTCTTTGTTCATCTCCATTTAGTCAGTAAAGGTAAAATAAATATGTTAATTTACAATGGATTTATATTCCTTAGATTCTGACCTTTCAAAGGAGACCCGATTGTATGTATCTAGGCCAAATAGTTGAGGAGTTATTCCTGATTCATTTTAGGTGTTTTATTTTAGGCGTTTTTCACCAACTTAAGTATACACAGATACCTCAGAATTTTACTTGTATATGTATTTTTATGGTTTATCGAGGGAGGTAAGGATGGAGGGAGGTTAAATGTGGTGGTAATTAATGTTTAAGTAGGGTTATGTAAGACAGCACTTATTTATTTTCTCTGTGACTCAACAAACCCCATTGCAATACATTCAATATCCATAAAGTAGCGTAAAGTATAGTCCTTAAGTAAATGTACATTCACTACCAATGTTGTTAAGATTAATAATATTACATAATTCACAGGCTGAAAAAGGTCATGAAAAACATCATCTAATTGCGTTTAAGGTGCATTAACCAATCGGCTAAAGCAGTGGTCTTCCCGCTCAGCCAATCAGAGGAGAGGAGGCCGATCCTGGACTGGTTACCTGGTAACCACTCAAACGCTGTGTTGATAGGATGGCGATGAGGAAGGTTTGGATTTTAGCTGCTGTTCGCCTCACTTTGTTAATTTATTAATTCACGAAAGCGTCGTTTTACAGATGCCATTTGAAAGACTGCGCCAGATATATCGCCAGGGTTTCTTGTTATACGCACATTTAGACTTTCTCGATAGTATAGTCTTTAAGCTAGTGTCGTTAGTAGGAGGAAGTTAAGTTGTCCCGTTGCCTGTTTTGACACCGATCAAACGCTTGTGAATTGAGCTCCATGCCGGTTCAGTTTACATTGAAAATAACCAATGTATTCTCTAATTAGGTTAAAATTAAGTTACTAGAAGATAGACTGTAGCTAAGCTCTTTGTGTCAAAGTCATTTCTTTGACATACTCATTGCTGCATTAGTAAATTATCTTTGGCAATTATAGCATTTTCCATTTGGCCACATAGTGATGTATTCCTGCATTTTGCTGTTATTTGGTCTAGACAGTCTAGTTCAGAATACATTTAGTTGTATTTATTGGTCTGAGATAAGCATAAAGTCTAAGTGTTCTACTTTGCTAGCATTATAAAATGTTGCTATGCCTCATGCATCACTTTATGTAATGCTGTGTGATGATTTTTCATATCATATTTTACAGGGCTTGACATCTAAAGCTAGCAACAAGTTGGTGATCACCTCAGTCGCCTTTCAGGACCACATCACACGCAGTCTACTGTATCCAAACTTCTCACTGTCTGACCCTTTGCAGAGATGCAAGAGAAAAGTGCCTAGAAATGCACAGGCAGGAGGAAAAGGGGCAGAGAGGGGTCTGCAGAGACAAGATGGGCAAGAAGAGAGAGAATATGTGCTTGATTCTGCTCTACCTCCTTTAACATTAGGTAAAACGAACACTGGGAAATTTGGACAGATTTTATTCATGTGATTCATGAATATATATAACCAGTATTTTTTTAAATGTCTTTTAGCTCAGAAGTTGGGTTTGGTAGCCTCACCTGCAGGGAGACTGACCGAGGACGAATGGACGCAGGTCAAGAGCAGGTCTGTTCAGCAGGGGGAATCAGCTCAGCCCTGTGCAATATGCAGGGAGGAGTTTTGCCTTCAGCCTCAGGTATTCCCCAAACACAGTAGCTACTGTAAATAGCTCTTTTTTTGTAACATCTTTTCAATGTTCTGTCTCTCCTCAGGGAAACCTGTGTTTCCGTATACACACATGGGCACGCACACACATACACACAAAGCCCTCCCACCTCCAACCTCCCCCTGCAGTTCCTGTATGTTCTAATCTGTGTAGACAACTGTACAAATTTACCCATACTCCCTTGGAACTCAACTGTGACGTGATGATGTAGCAATCAGTGTGTTACTGTGAGGGTCATTCAGTCTTTTACACCTTTCCGATCCCCTTTTAAGATGCCAATCTCCTCAAGAATGCGGGGACTAGAATAGGCGGCCTCACAAAGCACAGTTGCCATAGATGCACGTGTAAATATTAGTTTGACTCAGGAAAAAAAAGTTAATTAGAGCCTGCTAACAAGGGAAAGTGACAAGAGGGAATCTTTGTTGATTTGGCATTTTCCTGCAAGCCTTCATATTGTAACAATGCATTTGTGCGCTGCTGTCTTATGTCGCATTCATTAATATAACATTAATATGATAATTAAAAATGCTTACAACAGCAGTTGTTCTGAATCAGTTATGTTGACTGAAACATTTGCTTCTCTGTCCAGCTCATATTATTTTAATGCCAATCAGAAATTTTCTGTAAAAGGACAGGGTTTAACAAGATGTGTTCCTCTGCTTTCTATTAAATTTTCATTCCTTTTCTGTAGCTGGTAGCGTTAAAGCTCTGTGAGAAGTAAAATTTCTCAGTGGTCTAATGGCTTGTCGAGCTCCTGGAAATTGTACACTGCAGGGGGCCCTTTCACTGGTGATGGAGTGTGTTGGTCAGGCCAAAAACAATGGGAAATCAATATGCCCCCCCTGCCCTCTAGAGATCTGAGTAAACTGGTTTGTGTGCCAAGCTCCATAGCTGTGGCTGTCTCCTTTCAGACGATAAAAGAGTCCATCTCACAGGTAGAGGAGACTATAGTCCAGGTCCCAGACGGCCCACTGGGGGTCATGCAGACTCCCTCAATCCTCTTAGCAAATAACACTTAAAGGCAGATACACACAGTCATATGCGTGCATGAATACACACTATGGCTTAAGGCTCACATACACTCATCACATGTGCACAGACTGTATACTGAAGGAGATCTTTCCCAAGCACTTACAGAAAACCCCGAAAATAATAACCAATACACATTCAGCAGCTTCCTCTGGAGACATGGCAACTGATTCTGTCAGTCAACCTAAGATTGCTTTAGATGCTTCTTTATTGCAGATTGATACAATTTTCAAGTCACAAGTGTCACTGTTTCTTTTTAGGTGCTGCTGTCTTGTTCCCACGTTTTCCATAGAGCATGTTTGCAGGCCTTTGAGAGGTTTTCTGGGAGGAAGTGCTGCCCGATATGCAGAAAAGAGCCATATGAGACACGGGTGATCCACGATGCAGCTCGCCTCTTCAGACACCAGTGTGCCACCAGGTGCATGCACTAAACCACACATTTAAAAGAGAAATGCATAAAATACTACACTTTAAAGCCTAAGTTAGTTTGCAATGTCCATCCCTAAAGTTAGGATTCTGATACCGATACCTAAACTCAGGGTATCTGCTTGTAACAGTTCCCAGAAAAAAGATACCAGTGCTCTCTTTTCCCCAAATGTGAAATCTGTATACCTCTGTATAGCCATTGAAACAATGTTACTTAAGGTAACACAAGGTCAGGAAATGCTGTAGTGCTAAATACTGAGTGATTAGCCCACCATGACTGAATCAATGAAAAGATGTGTTTCAATAAATGTATAGAAATTCCCAGAAATGCGCGATAAGAATTCATCACACAGTCTCACCAAGTGACTTGGCAAAACCGTATCTTTGCTCAAATACTAAAACCTGTTCTGATGTGAAATAGTTCAGCCCATAGAAGACTTTTGAACTGCATGATCAACATTAAGACTGAAACAAAGAGAGATGTTACAGCCACATTTGCTATTCTTGTTTGGTTAAGGTTTTACATTATGACATTATTATAATAATGTCATTTAATTTTCAATAAATTAAATTAGCCCTAGCAAAAAGCTAATGGCTTCTCATAAACATAGCAATCAGTAAATACAGTATGTTCTTCAAATCTCTGCAAAGCTGGACTTTTACCACATTGCCTACATTTTTGTAACATTTGACTCGTAACCGTTTTAAGAGCATCCTATCTTTCTGAATGTATCGTGTGTGTAGAATTCAAGCATGCTGGCGAGGTTACGTTGCTCAAAAAAGGTACCGACAATTGAGAAAATCCATCTGCCCGAAAGACAAACAGCTGCGACGCAAATTCTTCGAAGCACAGGTGAGTTTGGACTTCAAATATGCATTGATCACCTCGGCATCTTATAGATGAACCGCGCTTCTTTGGATCACACTGAACATACATGAGGTCAAATTGCCTAGCATCTGTCTCCTCAGGTCTACCTTTTCCCCTACATTTCACTCTGAAGTTTTTAGATTGTTTTGTTGGTTAAATAAAGGCTGTGACGAACATCTTGACGGTTGAGAGGTGGGTTTCAGGGACTCACTGACCCCACTGCTAACCTACAGACCTACAGACCCACACACCAAACACACACACCTTCACCTGCTCTCACCCTCTCAAGCTCCTTTGATGCTTTGTGAATCATACACCGTTTGTCTACTAATGTGGAGAGAGTTTTGTGTTTTAGTCAAACAATCTGGACATTCCAGGGTCAACACAAAAGCATGATATCTCCTGCTATTCCTTCATCTATCTATATGTCTGCTGTGTGTGTAGTTCTGTCACAGGGTTAGATGGGAAAGGGTGAAGAGGTGAGGTTAACCAGGTTGTTTGGATACCTGACACAGATCGTCATTTCAGGCTTTGTTCTCCACTCCTATTTTAAAGCCATAAATCATGCAACCACTGGACTTGATGGAGGGATTATTTAAAAGTGGCCTCAAGAGCAGCCAGTGGATGGGGTTGTTTGACTCTAAGGCTATGTTGCCTTTATGGTGGCTCTCAGGAAAAGGGAACATTGCCACCTAGTGAACCTCCCCCAACTGAGGCCTTGGATGACCAAAGGCGAGACTGGGTACCTTTTCTCTTTACCGAACATCAGTTTTTCAGGTATGCAGTCATTTCTCATACAAATGAATCTAATGATCCTGCTTTAAAATAGTTATAACTCCTGCACATACACTGTATGTCCACTGGCTTCAAGAACGGGGCCTATTTATTTCTGTGTGCAGTGTTGTAATCACGCAGAGTGCTCCTGCGCTTCAAAGAGGCTGATAAAGCAAAAGTGACAAATGCGAGAGGGCCACACTTATAATGTGTTGCAAGGGTTGGAGTGTCCTACCCATCCCCTGTCAGTCTCTATCATCTTGCCTATAAACCGTGCCTTTAACATGTCACGTAAACAAAGACACAGCATTTACTGAGCCAATTAACTGTGTTCTAACACATTAGACCATGTTCGGGTCCACATGCTTTGGCTGGAGTCATAGAAGCTGTCAGCCACTTTACATTCAAGTTGTGTGATTCAGCGGTTGTGGGTGGTCATGAGATTGTCTCATATCTTTTGTCACACTGAGGATGATCTTCAAGAGCTTTGAGCTGCACAGCACAGCGCTGACAGGTCTGATTGACTTGATTTTCAAGGGGAAGACTTATTTGCTTAGCTGACTGTAATGCAAACAGGCGTGTTAGTGCTGGGCTGGGACCTGTGTGAGACGGAGCAACCTATTCTTTCAGTTTTCCTTGTGATAGCAGGAGGTAATAAAGCATCTTTGTACCACGAAGCCACAGGTGTTCCCTGGGTGGGGG
>JAPMOB010226166.1:0-27171 GCA_029875015.1 Lepomis gibbosus
CCCACACACACACACACTTTTAGCACCTATGACATCCCTGAATTTGATCCATCGGCCATGTTTGTAGATGCAGAAATCATTGGTGAGCACTTTGGTGAGAGCAGGCAGGTGTTTGTGGAGGAAAGAGAGTAAGTGTGTAATTGTGTCACATCTGGGAAAATCCAATCGTGTTGGAAACCACAATTCCAAGTCTCTGTATATATCAAGGTGGTTTCTATGGAAACTAGATGGACATACAAACAGTGCTTTATTGAGCTGCCATTTTGAGTGTTTTCATTTATTAAAGGAAAATTGACTAAAAATTTATCAATACTTAGCGTCAGGGTGGACGTGCCAAGGCGATGGGGAGTGGACCCAAATGCAGACAAAGACGCTTTTTATCCAAAGTGACTTACAATTGCTATACATGTAAGAGGTCACACGCCTCTGGAGCAACTAGGGGTTAAGTGTCTTGTTCAGGGACACATTGGTGGATGGATCATAGTGGGGGATTGAACCTGGGTCTCTACACCAAAGGCACAGTCTTATCCATTGTGCCATTGCCACCCCAGATAAGGTACAGTTCAAGGATTTTAATGCACATAAATTAGTTTACATGCAGGTAAGGGCAGGTAGACATTACACAGGCTGGCAAGCAAAAAACCGGTCCAGGTTATAACAGGTTATAGGAAGATAACAGCAAATCCAACAAATAACTTGGACCATAGCAAGACCAGATGGCAGTAAGACAGATAGCAAACAGGATGAATTGACAATAAGAAAGAGAATGGGACAGGTATATATGCTGAGTAGCTGATGAGGGAATTAATTACAGGTTAGTATTGGATGGATTAGGCCAGGTAACTGTAGGGGTGACGAGGGATGTGAAAACAGGCAGGTAGTTGAGTGTGGTGGGCGATAGTGAAAGGAGGAAAAGTCCGAAGTGTTTTCCCCTCAGAACAACAGAAGTTGGACACAGTTTTTAATCATTTTGATGAAGAGGGTTGTTTCTTTTTCTACCTAAATTTATACTGAATAACGAATAGGTTGGTCTGACTGCTGATTGGCTGCATGGCCTTTAATTATCTCCCCTGCTGAACAAAACAATTTTGCTTGTGAACAAAGGAGTAAAATGCCCCACCTAAAAATGTGGAATACTATGTGTTTTGTTATGTTATGTCATGTATTTAAGCTCAGCAGTTGAAAATAAGACAATAAGACACATTTTTAAGAACAAATAGGGGAAAAACACTTTATGGTGAACTGTAGTTACATGTATTCGAAAACCCAGTATTGTCATCCTTATCTAACTTCATGTTGTATCATCTCAGTTTTTCATATCAACATCCAACATGTAACATATTACATAGTTCTAGTTAAAACTGATTTCTTTACATTATGAGTATAACGCTTCCTGAAAGACAGCAAAGCAGTCAAAAGTATAGAACAGACATAGGCCTACTAGCAGGTTACAGACATCAAACTTAATGCAATCTGACTCCACTGGATAACCTCCACATATGGAGGCAGTGTTTTTTTGGTGTATAAAAATTTACTCTAAATTTTAAATTATAAAACAAACTTGTTAACAATCCTTTGCTGTACACACTACTATTGTTTTTTAACTTGATGTTGCTATCAATCAACTGACACTATCCTCAAATGACTTGGAGAACACCATGATATAGTGACACCAAAATGGAGTTAAAATAACACCATGCATGAAAGCGTTAATAAATCTTCATGTTATACTGCTGGTGTCGTTTTCCTCTTTAACCCCACGATTTGTTTAGCATGGCAGGGCACCTTTCTGACTGCATCTAGCTGGTTCCCAGACGCTACAGCACATGGAGCACTCTCACCACTGGGCATCTCTATCAGGGATTTGGTGTGCTACACCGCCACCTCGTGTCCGGCCGAGGAGCTGCAGTCTCCCCGCTGAGCGCTCAGACGGGCTTGGCGCTCCGAAGTCTGCAGGCTGCTGCCGCTTCCTCCCAACCTGAACGGGGCTTTTTTTCTCCCGCAGATACCCGGGCTGACAGCCGTCCTCTCCGCTCTCCAGGAACATCTTTAAGGAGCCCTAAAACTGCTTTTTTTGCGTGCTGTGCTTCCTCTAAAAAAACCCCGCCGTGATCTGCTTGTGAGAGCTGCGGTAAAGAGAGAGAGAGAGAGAGTGAGAGCCTCCCTTCAGCTGCTAAATGCCAGGTAAAACAATTTATCATCCATTTGCTGCGAGAAACGTGAGATTTTGCCACTTGCGTTTGTCACAGTGTTTTGCTGCCGGGCTGCGAAGCGCCCAAAGAGGCTTTTGGGAACGGACAAAAGAAAATGCACTACATGGATTGTTCCAGATAGACTGCACCTGCTCTAATTGAATGATTGTGGCTGGTTGCAAACCACTTCTGCAAGGTGCTGTCAGATCAACAAGGCGGTTTAGGGATGCACGGGAAAGTGATTGCTATGTGTGAAGCCACGCTTCTTAGCAGCTTCACAGAATGGTCTCAGTTAAGTGGTGCAGTTGTGAGTAAAAACGCAGACTTAACACTTGGTGATGGTCACAGGGCAAACTAAAGGAGTCCTTCTTTTACAGAACCATCAGACACATCATTTACATATAACTTTGATTAATTTGATAGCTCATTAAGATGCCTACTGGTATTGAAACTAATTGGGTCACCATTAAAAAAGAATGTTGTTAAGCAGAGAAGCAAAACTGGTGGAAACTGAGTAAGAGGATTCAGTTTAGGATTTTACCCACCAGTAGGCTACTTTTTTTTTTTTTTGTCTGCCTGCCTTTATAATGACAAACTTTATGTGGAGCTGCAGACTTCCAGACAGCACGGCCAGGTCCATCATCACACTGCCCTCTGCTCACGTCTGGAGGGTGCCTCTAAGATGCTCCTGTAAGTTTTACCCTATGTTATTGAAATATTACCTTGGGGAGACCGTTGCCGAGTTCTGTTTTTATGAGGCACAGATGTGAATTAGGGCCCATCCTAATCTATTTAGTATCACTCACAGCCTGCTCTCATGAATGCCTGGAACATTTTTTAATAATAGATGGCTGAATAGATTCGCTGGCTGGCAGTATCGATTTTTGTCTGAGGCTGTAAAAAGTCATCTGACAAGAAACCAATGAAACCAAATGTCATAAAACCAAAAAATCCATAGTAATCATACAGTCGATTTTGAAATGGGTCGCATATTGATATCATAGCGAAGTCAAGTCCCTGTAGGAATATGGTGATGCTACAGAAAATCACAAGTTAACTGTAAACTAACTGAAAACTATTATTGTAGTGATTTTTCATCTTAGTTGGAATAGATTGCATCCAAATTTTCCTAAGTCGCCCATGGGTCTGTTTCTTAAGCTTCTTGTGATTTCATGGGTTGGAATAAACTGCAGCTCTTGTCATGTTCTAATCTGTATTTGTTCCAGAGAATAATAAAGGCTTCTTTATTGCCCTAATTGAATTACACGCCCAAGTCAGGCGCACCAATTATTTCCATGATTGTGTAACAAGTGAGATGCTGCGGCATCTGGTGTCCCATCCCACAGGACCGGTGTGAGGCCAGAGCTGGCTGTGGGCCCATTGATGGTGTTAACCCCCTTCATTCATTCAACCAGAAGCTGCAGAATAGAGAGGGCTCAGGATTCCATCCCCGGGGAATACTAATAACCTTACCAGAGAGAGCTGCCTAAGCTTCGCTCACCATCAACGCAGTAGGCAGGCGTGACAGCATGCCAGGACATGGTGGGGGGTAGATATAGTCTGGTAAGGTGAATGAAGCTGCTTAAATAAGCACTTTGATTGGCCCAAGAGGAGTCATTATGGAAGTGAATACTGCTCTGAAGACCAGCAGGTAGGCTGAGCTGTTGCCGAGTCAGGCTGACTCCCTGCTTTTAACAGGACTGTAGTACTTGGGTCCAGTGTGTCTGGACTTGATTTGGTCTTTGCTAGTGAGATGATGATTCAAGTCTTTTCTGCTTCTAAACATTTTCCCCCCCATGTGTCCTACTTTTCTATATTTTCTTTTAGCATTAGATTTAGAATGATAAAGATATAAACTCTGGACTCTACGTACAAAGGGCTGCAACAAACAGTTAATTTCAGTATTGATTAATCTTCCTCTTCTTTTATGAAATAAACATGTACTCTGAAATGTTTATCCTGCAAATACATCTCCATTATTTTGAAATCTGAAACGCTATTTTTGCAGAGTCAGCTAAAGCCTAGTTCTAGACTAGAACGCTCACTTTTGACAAAGTGAACAAGCAATTAGTTCAAATTAATTTGAACGCAGGCTACTTTGCCTAATTTTAAAATAAGCTGTAGAATTGACATTGCTTAATTTGGGGTGCCACAGCATGCAGTGGTTCGGAGCAAGTCTTTACAGATCGAACACAGAATTTCCCCCACATTAGAAAGCAGTTTATATTTCAAAGCTGATGAAGAAAAAGAATTGAATGACTTTTGGTTTGGTCTGTCATCTGGCTTGAACCCTGACCGTTTCTTACATTTGGAAAGACACACACTTTTTATTGGCTGTATTGGTTTTATAATAAATTTTTATATGTTCTGTTTTCCGTTGACTTTTTCCCCAACACTGTTTGGATGCATCTTGTTTTGAACTGCAGTGGAGCAGCTTATTGAATTAACTGGGATTTGACTATGGTCATCCTCTCCGTTGGTCCGGCTTCTTGCTTTTAACCTGTGACATTGTCTCTTTTCTGCTTTCTAACCAAGTTACTTTCAGATGTTTCTATCCAAGAACTAAGGCTGGATATTAAAACCCTAACACGTTTTTGGTACACACTGAAATGTGTCTGTTGATCAGAGTACCAAAAGTTGTCTGTGAATGTCTGGCTAGGTTCAAAACACTATTTAATTTATGCAAGTTCTTGTACACTGTTTAGAAAGCTTTTAACAATTTAGAACGTTGGCTTTTGGCTTGCAAGGTATAGGGAAGTTGGCTCAAAGCTCAGGTTAGTATTAAATCTAAATAAATTCTCTGGTGCAAACAAAGTAATGCAATTTACATTTGTGGCAGCACTTTGAGTAGCTTGTTTGAAATGAGTAGAAGTGAGTACTAAGAATGTGGAGCAGGTATGTGTCGGCTGTCCAGTTCAATAAGGTTGATTGCGAGTGGTCTGCTGTGGTGCACGAATCCGGCAGGGACGGGAGGGACTTGACCCCCCAACTCCAGCTTTGGTCTCACCATTTAGCTCTCCATTATCACCAGCTACTCCTTCAAATCTTTTGCACTGCTTTTGATTGGACTTCCATTGAATCTGTAGCCCTGTCTCACTTCCCTTTTTTTCCCCTTTTCCTCATTTTCTACTTTAATCTTTTCTTCTGCCACTTTCTCTCTCTAAGTTCCTCGCCACATGGATATGTTAGCCGTAACACCTTTCTTTCTCCTCTCCCATCTCCTTCAATCTCTCATTTCCCTTCCTTCCATCTCTTTCATGTCACAGCTTTCATTTTACAGCTTCTTTTCATGCCCTTGGGTCGTGTCTGTGTTGGATCGTGAGGGTAGCGTTTCACTGAGATCAATGACGGGCTGAAGATATTTCATTTAAAGTGTCAGATTAAATTAGCGCGAACCTCTGCAGACGAGGGTTTAACAGCCTTGATAGAGAGCAGCGACATGCTCTTCCATCAGCATCGATTAGCTCCATTGTCATTTTAGGGGGGAGTCTTGTCTGATCAGTTTGACCCTAAGTGGTACCTTGAGGTACGCCGTCTGATCCTCTCATGGATTACTAATGAGTTTTTCTCAAAAATGACTTTTAACTAAACATTCTTCTGCCACATCATGCACTGCCTGACTTGCAGTGAATCTGGGCTAAACCATAAAAGTCTGGTCTCTTCGTAAATGACTTGTGGATGCTCAAAGAGTTCACTGTGAAGTGTTTCTTGACACGAGCAAAGAGTCAGAATTAAACGCTGTTACAAAAAGCAGAATAGAAGACAAAAGCTGTGGGTAATCAAAGCGCAGAGGCGAGAGTGCAGGAAAAAAACCCGGCTGTTTCTTCTGTTTTCTGGAGAGGAGAAAGGCTTGCTTGTGTCGCCAGACAGAGAGAATAGGGAATAATGAGAGGCACAAAGAGACGGTGGGGGGGAGTATTTGTCACCAGTGAGTGTTCAGGGCAGAGAGCTTCATGACACTGATGGCCTGTGAAGCTTCTCTTTGAGGATGCTGAATGAACTTGTCATGACAGATAGCGCGCTGTGTCCCTGAGCAGCCGGGAGCTGTGGATAAATTCTCCATTGCAAGGAGAGACTGTAATAATGGGATGGTAAGATTTAGATGCTTTGAAATTAGGACTTCCACATGATCCTGCTTCAGGTAAGGCCGCAGTGGGAACAGGGGAATGGGCAAAGGAAAAAAACAACAAAAGTGGCTGAATCCGATTAAACATCACTAACAGCATTTTTTTGGGGGGTTCTTATTGGAAAAAAATCTAATTGCAGTCACATAATGACATAATTTTCTCTGGATTTTCAGTTAATGAAAGGATGTTGGAAAGATTTCTGCGGTGACTGCCACTACTCATGCTAAGTACAGCTGGTTCCAGGTGTTTAGAAATGTGTGGGCTTACTTTTGGTGCAAAGGGATGCCACTTTAGCATCTCGCTCATCAGTTCCTCATTTGTCTTTTTTTTGCATATTACTTAGTATTTTATGAACGGTGCTTGATGCAAGAGGACCTAATATTTCCTAAAAGCTCAGATGAGCAGTGTCTTTTTGAAGCAGAACACACTGCAACTTTTTGATATGTGCAGGCTAAAATATGATCAACATGGAACACCGACTTTAGCCTTTAGCTCAAAGCGCCTCAAGCTGATGATACAAGGAACAACTTTTAGAGCAATGGTGCAGGGCAATGTTGCCGTCAATGGTAATGAGTAAAGATTCCTACCGTAATCCCCTTCCCGCACCCCTCCGCCACCCGCCCCTTACCGCCGATATCTGTTGAAAACATAGTCGGTCTTGCCACCAGCAAGATTGCCCGGCAACATTGCTCAAAAAGTTGCCCCATGTATAATCAGCTTCAGTGCTCACAATATGCTAGCATGGCTAGTCTTTTTACTTACCTTAGTAACTGACTCAATATGTACTGATTGTCTATTTCGGGCCATTCTTTATTTTTAAAATGGCTGGCATGGTGGATAAAAGCATCAGGTTAACATTTAAAATGATACGGTGTATGAAGGTGGTTCTCACACTTTTAATATCAAGGACCCAATGTAGGTAACACCAGGTAACCGGTACTCTAGGTATCCTGATGTAAAAGGCTTCAGACTGAGATTAATGTAGAAAAGTCCAATCTGCTTGTTTGGTGATACTAACCTTTCTAACAGCTGCCACAACAACCCACGATTCCACCAGCGCCTTGTTGACACCGGACATAGTGCTACTTTCCCTGTCACAGCCTCCATCGGCCAGCGTCTCTTTTAACCTTTTACTGATCAGAGTAAGCCAACAGAGTGCGTTTTCTTTGCCAGCAGCATCCCACTTCAGATTCACACAATCCCACGCATTTATAGTCTGCTGAATATGGAGCTGTTGAGTGCAAACATGTTCTTTAACTGTTGGTCAGCTCTGCGAGGGTAGATGAGGAGAGGGTGAGTGGCTCTTTCTTTATTTCTCCAATAACATTTTCTCAGGAAATCTAGGGATTTAAATTGCCAGAATTAAATTAGTTTGCCGGTCTCCTTTTTAATTCAGTTAAAACCAGGAGAAAGTGGTGTTGGAGTTTGGTCCTATTTGCTTGTCACTCTCAATGGTAACTAGTAGATGTAGTGCTGTTTAAGTTTAAACTGATTAAAGTGGTGTCAATTAAGTGCTCTAAATGCGTCCATCATTCTCGGGCAAACTGCGGTTTTGATCCAAACCAGCTGAGACCCGATCCAGTCTGGTGTAATACATTAGTGCTGTTAAGCGTTAGGCTACATTCCTTCTGATTGGCAGGACTCACAACAGCGTCTTTACTTTCGGTGCCGAAAATGCCAGCGACGTGGCAGGAACAAGCCACAGTTGAACAGCTGCAAAGAAAAGGAGAGATGAAAATAGATTTGAAGCTTGAGGCTGGATAGAAAGATATCACCGGGCCTGCACCTACTTCCTAATGTGTAGTAAGTGTATCAGTGGGCTTTTTCAGCCCTGACTCATGCTAATGTGTTAAGCCGCTGTACGCCACACAAATGGTATGAATCTGCATTTTTATATCATTTGCTACCAGATTGATAACCAATCAGCTTGAATGTGGCAGGCTGAGAGCAGGGTGAGGAGAAATATCCGCACTTGGTTCTTATTTACATCAGGCTCATTCATCTCCCCACTCATTTATAGCTGGGTTTGACATTGAAATGAGTGTGTATTAAACACAGAGAAGAGAGACTTGGGTATGTTTTTTTTTTTTATATTTTTTTATTTTTTCCGTAGCTCCCCCTTAGGATTGAAACAGAAATGATGAATGGCATGGAGGTTTAATGATCTTGTAGCGGAAAGGCAAGTGCTGAAGCCGACACGTTGCATGCTAACTGCAGGGAGATGAAGATAGACTTTTGCCAGAAGCCTGCAGCATTCATAAGAAAAGCCTCCACCTCAATTAAATGAATGATCTGTGGAGTTAAGGGGACTGATAAAGGAGAAGTCACCCTTATGGGAACCCCTCTACACCCACATACAAAACAACCCAAAGCCTCCCTTGTGTCTTCATCTTCCCCATTTTTTGTCATGACGAACATGTACCACCAGCAGAATTCGGCACATTCGCTGCGACTCCCTAGGGTTTGTCACCCTCAGCTCACTCTCTTAACACGCATACATCCATCTATACACCTAAGAAATTAAGGGGGCTCATTTACATTTTGCAGAGCTCCTTTTTGTTTCTGCAAGCCCCACGTCTTCAACATGAAGCACTGTACTGTTCTCTCCAGGCACAACTACTCGACATCACAGGGTCTTATCGCCTCACACGCCAGCCGGGAGTTTCAATCCCAATTAGAATTACATCTCCATTTGGATCTTTACCTTGGTTTGCTCGTGGTGTACAAAGGCCCGCGAACACATTTCATTAACCCAGTTGCCTCTTTGTGTCACTTATCTATCTCCGTATGTTAAGGTAGCAAAGCCTGAAGACTTAGAGAAGCACTAATCTGCTCTCAGTGCATTTGTCTGTTGCACAATGCAACATGTCATTATGAGAGTATTAAATCCCCTTTGTGCCCCTAAAGAGTTCTTAGAGCACAAGCTTTGGGATTGTGTTTGATATTGTTTGTACGTGCAAGTTTGTGTACGAAATTAGTGTTTGGATTCACTTCTCCTTTGGCTTTGACTGTGTGTGATTCTACTTGCATCACCAGTTGCGGTGTGTGTGTGTGTGTGTGCGCGCTTGTGTGTCTTGGGGATGAAGATTTGACCACAGCCCTGGCCAGGGAATGTTGCTGACACAAAGGGAAGGCCAACCGCCTTTTCTCCTCGTGCAACAATCAGCATGGCATTAATCGTACCATCAAAGCAATGGTGGGTTAGCGTTTGGGGTTAGCCTCGGGTAAGCTGAATGGGACTCTCATGAGGTTTTGGGGGGTTATGTGAGTTCACTTTAGGTTAGTAACGCCACATCTTAGCTTTTTAATGTACATAGGGATGCAAACCTCTCAATCTGTGTTAAGAATTGAACAACTTGAAGCTACACAGGAAATAACTGTTCTCAGTGCATATTATGTGGTCTCCATGCTGGAGGCTGTATTAAAGCTGGAGTGCGGGGCATTTTTCCCCTCACAGACCTAAAGTGAAACAACCAGAAGAGCTATGCTGCTATGCTGCTATGTTTTGGTGTCTTTCCGAGTGCTGCTTCTCTCCTCTTTGTTTCTGAATGGCGGCTTCTCCGCTGCGCGCACACACACCATTATATCGAAGTCAGCTCATCACTTAAACAAACTCTCAAAAGCGCAACCACTTCGGCAGAAGCAAGGCACAAGCTCACTAAACCTCATGTCATAAAACATTATGAGCTAGTTCAGGTCAAGTTTTGTAAACAGGGAGGAACGCTGCCCTCGTGAGAGTAGCCTCTGTCAGATCCACTTATTAGCATTTTTGTGTTCAGCAGCATACGGAGGCTGCCACGTAATAACTTATTTAAATGGGGGGCCATTCACAATAGTCCTACATGTATTGTGACAAGCAGAATCAGAAAATGCTTTATTGCCAAGTAGTAGTTTTAAAACGTACGAGGACATAAATAAATGTAGAAATATATAAATATGGAATAGATTGACAAAATATAAAATACAGAAGAATAACAACTATGTGCAATATACCGGTTATGTACAATGATGTGAAATGAAATAATATTGACATGTGCAAATACATAAATTGCAAATTGTGCTCGCAAATAATATAATAATGCATGTATAATGCACATTTGCATTATTGAATTCATTGACATTGATTAAATTTGTAATATTTTCTTACTAAATTGTTGAAATTCTATTCATCACCACATTATTACACACTCTTTGAAAAAATTTGCTTAAATTGTAAAACACAGAATTCCAAAAAAAATAAAATGGAAAACACAGAATTTGGGCAAAAATAAAACAGGGATCTGGTTTTATAGTGGAGCTGCTCTGCCTCACCTGAAATAAAGAGTGAGAGAGTAAATTATACTTATTTAAGCTTCAAGACCCAACAAGCAGTGGCGCACATCATTCAGCCAAGCAAGGCCACATTTATGGTAAGAGAGGTGATGGATCAAAGTCACAGTGAAACAGAAGCTGGATTGTCTTCTGTAAAGTGCCGCATTTCCAAAGTGTTTGTTCTGGTTTTAGGTACGAAAAGGATTTAAATCAGATCCTTAGATCTGCTCAACAGTGGGCATGGCTTGGTAAATTTGGCTGCGAGAGGCCTGTTGGCCTCCACCCACACCTCCCTATCTCTCATTGTTAGATCAGGAGAAGGAGGACAAGGGAGAAATGTATAAATTAGACCTCAGCCACAATCTGATGTGGTTGTATTTGCTTAAAAGATGTGAAAATGGCACAAATACAGTATTTGAGGCCCAAGGGCATCAACTCATGCATACAGAATGAACTCTAGTTTGTTTATTATTTCCCCTCTCATTTCAGTTGTGCTGCTCCTAATGTCCTCTGGGTCGAGATGACAGTCACAGACTTTAATCACAGACTGATACACACACGCGCATGCACTTGTGCACATATCGCACAGCAAAGCATCTCGTCCAATTACTGATTCAGCATCAATTATTTCCTCAGACACTCAGAAGATACTCGTTGCAATTAGGCTCCCCTTTGTTGTTAGCGACTGGATTGACAGGCTATGTAGGCAATCACTTTGGAGACAGGACGGGCATATTTTGCACTCACTGGACGGCTGATGCGGTTTGAGGCTATGTTATGCATTTCCTGTCGTGGCCTTATAGACTGGTGGTCAGTCATTGATCTGTGTGTAATAAGTAAGTCAGAATGAGACCTAATTCAGGTGAACTATTTGATTCCCGGGCTGTCAGGCTTACGTTGGTGGTTTTTAAAGCCAGTGAGCATAAGCCCTTGGTTGATAATATACTCTATTTTGATGACTGAGACAAATTTTTTGCTCAGTGTTCTTTGCATTTTCAGAATAAACAGTGAATCATGAAAGACACTAATGCAATGCGTAGAATATTCTCCTGACAAAGGAACATGGCATTAGAGAATGTGCACACCTACCTGAATGCATCACCCCTTGAAGACGTTGACTTATTGCATGACTCACTGTCAAAAATGGAATATGGGCAACATTTTACATGCACCTTTTAATTATTACATACTGTATTAGCCATGTAGCTCTCAACATATATAAAGTCGATATGTACTGCAAGCATGATTGTTCTAAAAACTGTTTTCATTATCCCCAAAATATATTTTGTATTTTGTTTTATCTAACCTTTTTTTTTTGTTTGTTTGTTTTTTATGGCTGGATAACTTTTTATTAGCACATTTTCAGCAAGACAAGAATAGCTAACTGCTAACATATAATTTCCGTTAGAACTATGCAGTCAGCAGTCTTCGGACGAGTGAAATTTTTGAAGCCATTTTTGAAAAAAATTAGCTTAAACTTGTGGCCTCAGAAGTGATTGCTCTATTTAGTTATAAAAAAAGTACCTTCACCTACATTAGAAGCAGTACTTTGCTTAGCCTTTGCTTAGCTTCCTTTCCAAAATCTATAGATTAATTCCATTATTATAATTGCTTCCAAGAATACGTAATGAAGCAATTTATGATGAAGCAATTATGAGCCATTTGGTTTCTTAACACGCCATGGTTTGCCTGTACGCCCTGATATATGATCATTGAAGACAGCAGAGAGAGAACAGAGCGAGGAAGACAGGGGTGGGATATAGAGGAAGCCCCTGCCAAGTGGGCACATGCCAGCACTTTGTAAAATTGCCTGCTGATATGGATCTTTGGTCAGGGAGTTAACAATGGAGCAGAACTCTAATGGGGATAAAAAAATTTCTCTTTCTCTCTCTATATATGAATTACATAAAGTCTTGAGGTAGACTGAGCAGCAAGTAATGTATGAAATGTATGTGCTTCAGTGAGGAGTACACAGGTATGCACATAAAAACTGTAGTAACAAATACTTACAGAACAGTTTGTGGTTGGGTCTGTTCATACACTGCCGGTTGTAGAGGTCCTCCATGTATGGAAGCTTCATCCTGGTGATGTGCTGTGCAGTTTACACCACCCTCTATAGAGCCTTATGTTTGAGGGTGGTACAACCGCCTTAGCAGGTGGTAATGCAGCCAGTCAGGATACTCTGTTGTGCACCTGCAGAAGTTGCAGAGCATTCTGGAGTCTGGCCATCAGAAAGCTCAGGATCTAGTCACAGAGGGTGGTGTTAAGCCCAAGGTATCTGAGCTTCGTGGTGAGCTTGGAGGGCACAATATTAATGTGTCCTTCTTGTCCACAGTGGAGGACTATGACATTGGCATGGTCAGTTGCTCTATTTGGTCTGTCTGCAAATTGAAGTCGGCCTTTAAGACAGATGGCTTTGGACTTTTTGGGGACAAGACTGGAGCAGTGAAAATATCTGAAGACCTCTGCCATCTGATCTGCACACACCTTGAGAGCTCAAACAGGGAGGCCACCAGGTCCAGGTGTGTTGAATGGATTAATCCTTTTAAAGGATCTACACACATCATCTGTGAATGACCAGTGGGCTAGGGTCCTGGCCTTTTGTACCTCCTAAGCCTGGGGAGTTACGCTCAAAACGTGCATAGGAAATGACCTGGAAGAGATGCAGAAATTATCTCAGCACTGCTGTTTTATGGTCTTTGAAGGTTCTTAGTTCAGCTCACGTTTGTCGAGTTGGAGCCCTGGCATGCAGACTCCACTTCGTCCCGTATTGTCTCTTAGATAATAGCTCTCTCTCCCATTTTTTTTACATTATTTTTCCTGTTGCACCCATTTGAATACATTTCATAAAAACTTAAAGCCTAAGACATGTTGAGTGCTGTTGTCATTCTTATAGAATTTCTGCTGAGTCTGACTATACCAAACTGTTTTGTGTTATTGTGAGATTTGAAGTATTTTAACGTATACGCGTCAAAAACCCTAACCTAAACTAATATAAACTACTGACTCCCACAAACATGTTCTCCGCTCTTTCAGTCTTTCTCTCTCTAGTTTATTTCAGTGCATGACCAAACACACTTGCACGGATGGTTGAAGTTACAGAATGCACAGATCAATCCATCGCCACGGCAAGCACTGGTTAGACACGGTTGCTGGAACCTAATATTAGATATTTCAGTGATGACATTTAGTGCATGCAACTGAGAGGAATGTGACTGACAATCAGGTGACAACTGAATCATCCCAAGATGTGAGTCATGCAGACCGTGTAAACATAAAAATGTAAATGCAACATGGAAAGCTCTTCTAGCTGGTGGTTGCTGATGTCTTTTAGCTCCTCTTGCCCCTGCAGCCCTCTGTGGTTCTGTCTTTAGTGGCTTTTGGAAATCACTCACTTGCCTCTTAGTTCTGTCTTTTTTATGTGCTGTTGAGGCAGAGTGGTTGAGTGAGACGCTTTCCATTACTGTATTCTGTCACCACACTGCCATTTTTTATTGCCAGGCAGATTTTTCCCCCCTTTGCTCTAACACACGCAAGGATGAACCGCTAAGAACCAAGCAAATGCCAACAAAGATGCAATAGCAGGGGCAAAACAAAGCTGGGGTCATGCATTTCTTCTGCACGTCTTTTACTCATAAAATATTTATATACAGTATTATATTTTATATATTTCATTTTGTAGACTGATCCGGGTTGATGTTGGAAATGAACATGCCGTGGAATCGGACTTATAAACCCGTGCAGTGACACTGTTCATTTTGTAAAGGAATTTACATAATGAGCACCTTTGCTAAGTCGTTGACTGCCAATGGAATAAAGGTTATAAAATCTTAAACTTATCAAAATATTTTAGTTAATCTCTGTTGAACCCTGATGTTCTGCTTGCGTTCTGAGCGGCGTGCCGACAGAGGATCAACAAGGGACCGCTAAAGTCTGAAAATGCCTTCACTGGGCTGATTGTAAGCCATCACTCCGCTTGGTTTCCTGACCTACATTCCACTTTTACAGTGTCATATGATTCAGTTTATTTTTAAATTATTGATTCTTCCGATTACAGTTCAAGAAGTCATGGTTTGCAAGTTTGATTATTTATAATAATTTATAAGTGTGTGTGTGTCTGTCCACAGCTATTCTCGCACAGTACTGGCCCATCATCAATTTAAAAAAAATAAAGAAAGATTTTATTGGCTGCTAATTTCTGTGTTGGAAGTACCTAATTACACGGATAGTTTGTTTTCAACATACTCAGAGACCAGCAGTACTAATTACTGTTGCAGTATTGTCGTCCATTCTGACCTGTCGGAGATCTGCACTCTTCTTCTTCCTGCTGGCTTCAGTTTACCACACTGCACCTTCACATCCTAAAGAGGATGGACATAAGTGGTACCTTCATGTAACTTTTTCCCAGTGACTGTCATAAACACTTTTTCCACATTCTCATCATCAGTTTGTTTTTTATTAGAAATATTTTCTACTGAAAGAAATAGTCCCAGTGAAAACGGTCCACACAGAGGTGTATGGATCATTAGTTGCCAGGACATTCTTTCTGGAAAGACACATTGCTGTCTGTGTGAGAATTTAATTTTTCAGCTCTTTCAGCAGCGCAAATTAAATACCATTCTAGTCCATTGTAGAGCATCTGTTGTAAAGAGGCAGGAGTCTCGGGAAAACTCGGGCACTTAAAGCGTGCTGCGTGGCTTTATAAGGCTGGTGGTATGTCAGAAAATATTCTGTTTTTAGGTGAACTGACGCTTTAAGAGTTATGAGCAATTAAGACTCAATCATAATGATTATAATGATCATCTCAGTCAGTATCATGAACTGCACCAATACAAGAATCAAGAAAACTGACTCCATATTTGAGTTAATTTGATTTCTAGATGCCAACAAAAGATTCGATAGCCTTAGCAATCAGGATGTGATCTTTCACTACATCCTGGGGATATACAGTAATGGTCTGTACCATCTTTGGAAAGTACTTGTTTGTGTTCCAGAATCGTTTTGGAAGTAACACTGGCTTGTAGAATAACATACTGTATGTGGATCGTCCTTTAGGGAACCCCCTTATTTAGAAACGGAGGATTACTAATTATCCTGGAAAAACCGCATTTGCAGTAGCCGTGTAATTGCAGTGTTTATGCAGTTTACCAATGCCAGGCTTGGCCAGAGGTGTAGAATATCTGACCCAGCATTTGCTTGGACATGCCTTCTCTTCGTGAATCATCATCACATGGATCTGTGGTACATTTCTGCAATGTTCCAGTTTCTAAATTCACTTTTCTCATGCTTCAGCCTTCAACCATTGATCTGTATGTGCACCCATGAACTCAGGTTATCTCGGATAAAGGTGGAGGGACTGTGCAGCAGGTGAAGCTCGCAGGTGACGCTTCTGTGCCTAAACGCGTAAAGATTTTGATCAGTGACCCTGCAGACATTGTCACAGACGTCGCTTGTTCTTGAACCTCTTATTGAACACAGTGGAAGAACAACGGGGTAATGGCACTTTTTTGATGCATAATGTATTAGAGTCAGAGAAGCAGTTGGAAGGTTAGCAGTAGCCATCTTGTCCATCTTTCATGTACTTTTTAATTTTTAATTAATGGCATTCAACCGATGCTCTTATCTGGAGAGACTTTGAGCTGGTGGGGGTTCAGTTAATAAGGTTGTTCATGGATACAGGCTGTTGCAGCTATTAGATCTGTGACCTTTTAGGTGTAAGATTGTGTGCGTACCCTTTATATCCTGATGCTCATTCAGTAGGAAATTTGAAAAAGTGATCTTCTACTCAAGAGGCCATTTCTTTGGAGCTGGAAATATGACTGTTTCTAGTATTGTTTTCAGTTTCACCAACAAAGCATTGAGTCTTGTCCAGTTAAGCGATCTAGTTGACTGTATCACATCTATAGCTGTAACAACGCAGTCAACTATAGATGTTAACAGGCTAATCAAAGAAAATGCCAAATTTATTTGTCTCAAACTTCTTACATGTTAGTCTTCTATGATAGGAAACTGAATATGAAGACATTTGAAGACGTCACTTTGGGATTTGGGAAAGTGTGTGGATCACTTTTCACTGGTTCCTGTCACTGTGTAGACCAAGCAATAAATCAGTTACTTGAGAAAAATAATCAGCAGATGAATTTATAATGACAGTAGTCATCGGTTGTGGCCCCAAATCGATGTATGAAGAATCTCCCAGTTAAATTTGTATATACACATTATGATATGTTACGCTTTTTCAGCGCACTAGATGGAATCTGGAACAGCGTTATTTGAAGAAAGTAGCTCATGAATAATCAAGTGTGGAAAGTAAGTTCAGATTGTGAATGGAATTGATTCAGAAGTGGAAGAGCGGACGCTATGTTAGCAGTTGCTAGGAGCGGTAAAAACATCCACATTCATCAAATTCATTCTTTTTTTCTTATGTTTGTGAGTCAGCGTACAACAGCTTGTATAGGTGTGTGAATCTCATTCCTTATCAGCATTTTTCAGTGCATGAATGTTGCTAGTTGGCTAGCTAGTTAGGTAGAAGGAGGACTTTCCTCCTTGTCCCCCTTACAGAGCTCTGATTCTTTTACTGTTTCTCCAACAAAGGGATCTCATTGCTGCATTTATTTCAAAACGTAAGTGCACTTAGTAAAGGAGTCTGGCAAGAATGTCGCAGTGACATATTGTGGGACTTCACATCAATTGTAACACTATGCTCATGTAAATGCTCATCCTGGGCTTGATCTAAGCTTTGTAGAAACTAAGAGGAAATTTATTTTTACCTTCAAATAACTGCAGAAGACTGCATAAAAGACTGAATTGAATAGCCACGACCTTCATCTGGCAAAGACACCCAGCAAGGCAATTTGTTCTGACCCCAGGTCTGCAACCATATTTGCCCAGCCACAGTGTGTGTTGGCATGTTCGGCCGAGCACCATATGTGACAGGATGTTTGTAATGGTGGCCGCAAAAGCACTCATCAGCCATCTCTGAACTCTGTTTATAAGGCGGCTCTGTTATTTGGATGTGTGTAGGGGATTGTTGGCATCACCGGGTTGAGGGATGAAGGCAATTTGTCCTGTTTCCGTTCACTCATTCCACTCCGTTTTGTTTTCCACACTGGAAAAAACGTGGACAGACGCCACCTCTTCTGAACAGCCGGTCCAACCTAAGGCCTAGGGATCAGAGTGGTCCAAAGTCACAGCTTTGCTCTTAACCTTCAAGTCTGAGTCCAGTCCTCTCTTGAGGCGTCGTTGCAGAGCCAAAGTGGGATTGAGTCTTGAGAGCTTTGTTTCTATTCTAATATACCTCTGAGAGCTCAGGCAGTATTGGCTACATGTTTTTTGCTACTTAAAAGTGGCCCCCTCGTGTATTAGAACCGACTGGTTCAATGTGTGCTCTCTCCCCCTGAAGTGCGTCAAAGCTGTAGGAAACGTCGTAAAGCTTCCACAGCTAATGTGCACTGATTTTCCAATGAAACATGAGTAATGATGACATTATCACCTGTCAGTCACAGTGACGCTGTGGCTCATACTGTGGTTTTCACAGCTCTGTGTATTGTAGAATGGTTGAACTTTTGACTCTTTTAAAGTGCTGGAAACACCTGCCACATCAAGAGTATATTTTTCCCATCAATTTTTGAGCAGTTGGTATAAAAGTTGGCCAACAAGGCTTTGCAAACACGTAAGAAATCTGCTTTATAGCAGTATGTTTGTAGGACCTTTTAAAATTGCGACATCTGGGAACAACAAAACATGTTTTTAAGGTGAGTTTTTCTAAGAATTAATCAAGTTTGTTGGGTGTGTCTTGAAAGCTGGCACGGGTAGCTTGCTTTACGTTTAGGACACTGTTCTCAAATAACATCAAGAATTGGGACTAGGATACACAGTTTGCTATGTTGCCTGAATATACACACTTACTGTTCTCTAAATTACTGTAGTGGCTCTGTAGTGTGAAACCTACTGTTAAAGGGCCGATCGACCAATTTTGCATTTCGAGATCAGCTCGCTAGTCTTGATTAGTACTACTCAGCCTGTGAAACCAGTTGTAGAATGTCTTCTGTGGCTCTTTGTCAGCTTTCTAAAGTGAGAAAAAGTAACTGTGGTGATGTCATCTGGGTTACCTTAGCCCAGGCTTAGGAACTACACGTCTTTACAGTAGTGGAGCTTTTAGCAGCTAAAGAGACAGATATTGGTGGTTGGATGACGAGAAAAATAGAACTAAAAGGATAGTGAACATTGGACATTCATCAATTGGCTGGAGAAACCACTACAAATGAATGTAAATGTTGCTCTGTCTGTTAGATTATAGGCTAAGGTTTGCCATATTAACTTTTCAGGGTAATATGTCAGGGTTGTGTTTACAGCTTGTTGCAGTGCCTCCAAGTGCTCAAAAAAGTTAATTGAGGGTTAAAATGATTTTAATGACACAATTTCAAGTGGAAGAGATTCAGCACATTATGGCAATGTTCACATATTGTGCTATAGGCTCAGAGACTTCGCGTTTAGCTCAGTGGGTTGGGTGGCTCTACCCAACTCGATCCAATTATCCTTCCATTCCTCCCAGAAGGAAAAAAAATGCAATCATGGCATAGTTAGTTGCTTTGGATAAAGGCATTCACCACACGGCACAGGGGAGCTGTATGTGCCCAGTCTCGGATGATCGGTCTCGCTTCAGGCCTCATTTTGTGCAGCTCATTAATATAAGACTGTTGACAAAATAGTAAAAATCAACAAATCCAAGGCCACATCGAATGCAATGTCTTCTGCCGCCTCCCTTGGTTTATTATCTGTCCAGCTGTAACCTTGAGATTCATGTGGAATGCAACAGGTTTTTGCACTCAAGTAGATTTTCACACCTGGCAGAGGGAAAGGTGTGTGTGTGTGGATTTACTGAGTCATGAAATGGAAATGAACAAAATGTGTGTATGTGTTTGAGAAAGACTGAGAGAGCCTGGTGCTCTATAGCCTCAAGGTAAGCTTTTTGTAAGTCTGGAGGTTGCTATGAAACAGTGATGTCATCGCTACCAGTGAGTAATTTGCAATGAGAATGACTTCATCGCTATCTTTTTGGTTTGGATTGGGAAGGTTGGCTTGTAACTCAGATGGCACCGACTGATGACTGCTAAGTGCACAAGCCAATGAGAGAATGGCAACACTCAAAATGTTTCCGTACATTTCTACTTACAGTGGAACCGGTCACAGTGTTCAAATGCATATGAATCAAAGCCAGCTTGAGAAAGAATCATTCCAATACAATTTTTTAAATAATTTTCTTTTAGTAGTCAAGTAGTCCGCTTATGAAGAAAAATTATCATGAGCTAATAATCATCTGCTTATAATGAGCAATTTGACGCGGACAGATGTCATCACTTTAAGACGTTTCTACGCAGAGTAATGAAAAGGTTAAACAAGTCTCTTGTGCTTTCCTAGAAGAAAATGGATATTATGTGAATTTACTTGAGCTAGGATATTTTGATTGACACTGAGGTAAAAATAACTGCTTAGAATAGGAAATGATCTTGTGAGGACCGCATCTTCCATCCCGTTCAATTGCTTCGAATGGAACAATGGATGGTTTGACATTTGAGGAAATATTCTTATTTGTATTCTAAGCAAGTTAGATGAGAAGATTGATGCAACTCTCATATACAAGGTACTAGGTACCTTGTATATGATTTGTCCTATTTGTACTAGATGATTTGTCCCAATAAAACAGTTCAGGTTGTGGAGTAAAATTAGGTTGTAACTCCTTGTACGTATGTCTGCATGTATGGCTGTATGCTAAATAGTAAAATACAGCCATAGAGACATTTAGCTTTGTCTAAAGATTAGAAGCAAAAGTACAAAGCTAATAGTTTGTGTCCAAAAGTGAAAAACTATCCTGAATGTCCACTGGTTGCCTGGCAACCTTGCCATGATGCCAAGACTCTAGGAAGCTGCTGTGCCCAGTTTAGAAATAGTACAGCTTATGAACCCTCGTAAAACCAGAAATTGTGGTTGTTACCCTTTGCATTGTGTAGGGATAAAACAAACAAGTTAAAACATGTTTATTTATTGAGCTTTAAAGGTGCTTGCAGGCAGTTATTACTTTTTTACCTTTGGGCAGAGCCAGGATAGCTTTTCACCCTGCTTCAAGACTTTATTCTAAGGTAAGGTAGGCTGTAGCTTCCTATTTAGCTTATGCCAGGTTCACACACAACGCAAATTTTAAATTTAACTAATTTATTTTGTTGAGTTCGACCACTGGACTACTCGAGTGTGCACACATGAGATGATACGAATAACCAAAATAAACATTTGTCTGTGATTTAGTTGCAATAAATGGATCAAACTGATGCTGAAATAACTACATCATGATGCCGATTTGTTAAAAATATTAAGTCAACAAGATGATCAGCTAGCAATTTTTAAAATGCATGTTTTCATAAAGGAGTTCGAATTGATCAGGGCTATGCTAGGCTAAGCTAACTAGCTGGAATCAAGTAATAGACAGACATTTTGTGAACTTACCTGGTGGTTCAACTTCCACGCTTACTTTTCTCCAAGCAATCTACTGTGTCTGTAAAAATAGGAAGTAGTCCCACAGAGCTCTGGCAGCTACATTAGCAACAGTGGAGCCGGAAACAGGGTAGCTTGCTACTGAGAAGTGTGAGTGAAGATAAATCAACGTTTTAATCCCAAAAAATACAAGTAAAAAGTTAGTTCTAGCAATTAACTCTGAGCTTGCCGTTAAATGGCTCCGTTATCAGAGCAGAATCCAGTGTTTATTTATCCAAAGCTCCCGCGCCGCTCTGTCCTCCAGAGCTCCCCATAGCGCAGCGCGCTCTGTCACTCTGCTCTGCGCGGTGTCTCTGTCCTCTACACACGACACTCTCAAAAAGCCGTCTGTGATTTTCGGAGAGTGTCAACTCACACGATGGGGCGTTGCAGCGATTTTTCACATATTTGCGCACTTAGCATCGGCCCCAGTGCGTCCGGCCCTTCCGCATGGCAGGAAATCGTGTCTTTTGCATTGACATATGCGCGCGCTAAGCCCAACATTGGCATCGCGTTGTGTGTGTGAAACCAGCAGTAAAATACGTTAGTCATATTGATTTTCTCATCACTTTCTTGCCAATCAAACACATGCAATATATTCCATAATGATTAACTATAACTTTAAAGTAATACTCTTTACGGCTTTCATGTATTTACATTCATTATTTATTTATCTCTAAAGTTTTTATTGTTAAGGATTAGGATTCTGTTGTCTCAGTCTTACTTTTTACTGTTCACTCTCCTACAACCATATCAAAACTACTTGTGCTGAGCACAGCATGAAATCAGATCATTTTTGACTGACTTCTTTTGTTTGGCTGCAGTGTAAACAGAGTGAAGATACTCTTCTGGTGTATTTCTGACTAGTACTATGATGCTCTTCTAAACCTCAAAGTCAGGCCAACATAAGGTTCTTCCTTTGCTTAGCAGTTGTGTTTACTTAATTTTATAGCAAATTAAAAACATCTGCACTACATTTATACCTCTGTCTAGCTCAAGTAAAATCAGTTTCTTCTAGGAAAGCACAATTGATAATAATGCAATTTTATTATTAAATTATAATACATGGGCATGAGTAGAGCATTTCATTTAGATTGTTTTTTCTAATCATTGTGATTAACAACTGCTAAATTGGACACTTTACAGTAGTATGATTATCATTTTAGCCATTTTATTCAGCCTTAGTGCTTCTTTCTGATTAAATTAAATGTGAGTGGGCTAGGGAGTGTCACCGTGGACCTCCAGCGTGCAGTATGACATCACAGCAGCAGAGCTCTTTATGTTGTCATGCTCCAGACACGTCATGGGATTAGGAATAATGTGAATCACTTAGCAATGATATTGTGTGCTAGTGATCCAGCAGCAAGCATTAATACTCTGTAATTGCATTAAGTGTGATCTGCATAACAAAAAAAGAGCATGGATGAATTTTGCAACGAGGCTTTTCTTCATGCGCTATTTTATGTATTCATTATCCTGTGCAGCTTTTTCATTTTATTCAGACTTTCTTTCACTATTATTTGCAGCTGCAATCGCTCAGTTTCTCTTTGCTGGTCCCCATGGGAAATGTATCTTAACCAGGGATGTGTTAGAGCCATATTACTTGTTGAATTAGTTGTCACTATGTAGGAAGAAACATACAATTACACACATTTTTACACATTTAGCACTAACAACAAGATTAATATTTCTTGAAAGCGTACTTAAGCAATTTGTGTCAAGTATTTCGGGATTGTGCAGCTGCAGTGTTTGTCTCTTACTCTGACAAACCGACAGATTTGTCTTCCATCTCTCAGAGGTATTTCTGGGACATTTCGTTTTTTAAAAAGTCTACCTAATTACGACTGTCATGCTCCCACACACTTGACAAATCCACAGACTGTTCAAAGCACTTTTTCCCCAAATTCTTCTTGTCTGGCCTCATGAGCACCAATTTAGAGAGCTGTTACTGGAGTTATCAAGTAAAAAGTGAGTGGCACCTTTCTTTATTCAATCTATATAACTACTACCAATTATTTTGCCTAACATCTGTAAAATGCCATCTGTGGCATTGTTCTTGTGTGATGAAACTGCACATTTTCGCGAGTGGCCTTTTATTGTGGCCAGCCTAAGGCACGCTTGTGCAATGCCCATGCTGTCTGATCAGCAGGGTGCGAACTAAGGGGGAGCCAGGGGAGCTTAGCTCCCCTTAATAAGCCATTAGCTCCCCTAAAAGCATGATTTGCGATATTTTGGGGGTCTTTAAAATATTGAGAGCATGCTTTATTGACATTAATCTCTATATTTCTCTATCTTCATGGATCTGCAGCAGGGCGGCCCTCTCCAGTACATGTTGTGTTGCTAGTATGAGCGACGTGCTGTGAATGGTCTGTGATCGTTCCCTCTGGCTGGATGAATCTTACGCATGATCCATGCACTACTGCAACTAGGCGTCTCTGCTTTCTAAATTCTTCACTCTCTCAGAGAAAAGAAAAGTCAGGTCGGAAACACAGCCGCAGCTGTTGTGTGAGGCGTAATTGCAGCAAAATGGCTAAATATGATGAGAATAATAATTATTATAAGACAAACATGTCTGATACTTTCACAGTCAGCACCAGGCCTACATGCTTGGAGCAATTAAGGATTCAGCAGTAACAATTAACAACAAGTAACATTGAGCTCCCCCAAAATCTATGGTATAGTTTGCACACTGCCGATCAGCATCTTGATAATGCTACACCTGTGAGGGGGATGGATTAAGGAAAAGTGCTCACTAACACAGATTTTGACAGATTTGCGAACAATATTTATGAGAAAGAGGCCTTTTGTGAACATAGAGAAAGTCTTAGATCTTTGAGTTCAGCTCATGATGAATGGGGGCAAAAACAAAAGTGTTGCGTTTATAATTTTGTTTAGTATACATAGAGTAGATCTATCTTTGAATGGATTTCTCAACGCACCACGGGAGCTTGAACCTGGACCTGTAGTGTCTGTTTGTGTAACTCCTGGTGTTAGGTTTCAGGGAGTCATAAATGAGATCTTCATTGATTTCTACCTTATCTCTGGTTTATTATGAAGTACATTTTTAGATTTCTTACATATACACAGGAAAATCTTGAATCCTCATTCTTATATTTCCCTACAAAAGCACAACTGGGATAAAACCATATCTGCCTCAATGCTTGCATTGCAACTGAAAATCCATATAAGCTTTGTGTCTATGGGATGTTGGTGCACGCACGCACGCACGCACGCACGCACGCACGCACGCACGCACGCACGCACGCACGCACGCACGCACGTGTTTGCTGTCTGGCTGCCAAGAGCCATGTAGGCTGGCCCCTGCCTGCTAGTAATGCCAGTCTTCTGTGTGTATGTGTAAATGTCTGTCTGTCTGTAAATGACTGAGTATGCACGGCTGTGTACGATCTGATGAAGTGTGAGGAAATGTGAGCGCACATGCACAGGTGTGCCCTGTCCTCCTAGAGAGATGAGAGGGCAGCTCTCTGAAGTGTGATAACTTGCTCAAGGCTGTGACTTTGAACAAGGGCGCCTCCCCTGCCATTGAAGGGAGCTCATTCATCATAACACATGCTGTACTCCAGCAGAAAGGCAGGCAGACAGATAGTGAGACAAGCATGAGCTTATGAGGAAGACAAGTCATGCCTGCATTGAACGGATCTGCCTATTTGTGGAGATGACATGTACATGTTGTCCCAAAGCTACTGGCCCCCATTGGAGAGTTGTCCTTAAAATGACACACATTTAGCTACTCCACATGAGGACAATTGACTGGAGAATTAGGCCAGACACTGTCTCAGATGCTGGCTGAGACATTGCTAAGTTTAGATGCAAGTAAGATAATTGTTCTGTTCTGTAAACGCATCAGGAGCTGTTGTTTTTCCATCATTGTGGGACCAATTAAATGTTTGAGGTTTGGTTTCCTTAGATCAAGTAAGAGATTAGATTTACGCGGAGTCGGATTTTCTTTTCAAGCTGAAGGAAAGACATCTTTTCGGGGAAGGAAGAACCCCCATTTTTCCTAAGAAGCCATTAAAACAAGCCAGTCAAGCATGGACAGTGAGCTGAAGACGGGATGCAGAAATGTGACAGACCACTTTCAACATCCAAATGTCCTCCTTTGGAAAGCAAATGGTTTTGTCCATTGTCTGTGGGGCTTGGAAAACGTACAGGAAAGCAACAGCTTATTAAATCCGCCGGGCTGAGGCTTGGAGAACATTCTCTGATCCTGTTTCCCTCTGGAGATTGATGTGTGTGGACAGAGAGCTCCCTTGCCATGTTGGCAAGATTTACTGATTTTTTTGCGGTAATAAACAACATCTTAAATATAGTTTTGCCCTTTTATTATGCACTCTACTGAGCCAATGACCAAGGCTGTAGGTTGCACTAATAAATGTCAGAGCTTGAAATTTCGGACACACCTCTGTGCTGTATGAAAATTGATTGTATGGCCTTATGTACCCATAAGGCCAGGTAGAAGCAATCAAATCAGAATTTGAGCTGAGTAATTGTGAAGTTGGATATCTCTGGCAAAGACCAGAAGTGGTAGTTTTAGAAGTGTGTGCTGGAGGAGCCTGGGTCCAGCAGCTCTCACTGTCCTTATTTGAAGTTAAAACAGTTGAAGGGATGGAGGGAGGGGAGTTTGGACAGAAAAGATGGAGCAGAATCACCATGGTTACTGCCAATCTCTGTAATCCTTTTGTTCCTCTCTCTACCTTCAACTCTTTCTTTCTCCCTCTTTCTTGCAGTCTGTCTCTCTCCGCCCGTTTGTCTGNNCTGTGGGTATGATGTCTGGAGCTCATCAAGCGTTGCCAATGATTTACGCCATGACACGCTGCCGCTGACGGATAGCCGCATTACTGCCAGACGTGTCACGCAAGACGAACGCCGATGGTGGCAGTTACCGAATAGGGTTTGGGTGTTGCGAGGTGTGGAGGGACCGGGGGGTGGGGGTTGTCTTTTATAGTGGATGGGTATGAGGCCAGGGTTTGATGTTGTATCTGCGGTTGGGGTGTTGCAGCTGGTGCAAAACAAGGGGGGCTAAATTTGGAAGGACACCTGTCATTTCTTCCACAGCGTACTCCCAGTTTGGCACTGGTTAGGCTTTTTAATATCAGTGATTAGATTTGAAAACAACGGGGGAGATGTCACACCGCAGGCAGACAGAAATTTTTGATGATGCAGTCATCAGAGCATGTTGAAATAACCTGCTTAGATGGTTGCTCAAGCACTTTTCTTGTCACGGAGAGTTTGCATCACTTGAAATCCGCCCAAGGACAGCCTTAACTCTATGACAAATGTACACAATCATTTATCTGTTATCAAAAGAATTAGTATTGTGTTACTTGAATCTGTGTTAGAACCATCCAATTGCAGCATTAGATGTGATATTGTCTCAAACAGCTGCAGCAAACTCCATTTCCTATATGATTTTGGGAACATAACACAGCCGAAATGTTGACTAACTGCATTAGAAACAGCCTCTTGCACTGGATCACAACACTATGCTAATTTGTCAGTGTTTATCCCAAGAAGGTCATAAAACTGAATAAATGAATGAATGCAAATAAGCTCTACTGAAAATTGCTGTTTTTTGTGAAACTCCATTGATTACTCTGTGCAATGATTAGAATTTTCTCCTGCCCTGCGCTGCAGGGACGCTGAGTTTAGCTACAGAGCAGCAAATTGGTTGGCATGTTGGTCTCTTGCTCTTTGAGTTTTTGGCAGTGCTGACGTTTGCTGCCACAGGGGCTTGAACCTGCATTTTCACATGAAGGACGCTAACTGTAATTTCCAGGGCCACATTGCTGCCCTCCATTTTGACTTTAAAATCACAAGATGCTCGCCACATGACACCACAGGCAGCTCCTCTGGTGCTGGTCTCAACCTCTGACCCCCAAACACACGGCTCCAATCACACAGTTGGATGTTCATCTCCGATCCGCCCATGAGGTCACCGCTTTCGAGGTCAGAGGTCATTAAATCAGATGTGTGAAGAGGGAGTGTAAAGGGCT